>WNWK01017669.1:0-41840 GCA_009830355.1 Cherax destructor
GGACCTTGGGGACTTAATGCTAGAACGCGCAGAGGTCGCATGTATTATCTGGTGGATTTTGTATGTGGTTCATGGAGATTTAGGGACTTGGGAGCAGGGAAAAGGATCAAGGCTCTTTCTGCTTGTGTATATAGAACGAAGTGTAGAAATCGTGTTGTGTATGGGAGGGCTTGGGAAACGGACTTCATTCAATCGTATAGGGAGTTAAGGATTGCAGATCTATTGGGGTAGGCTTGAGTTGGAAGAGGGTTTGACACCTGAAACGTTAGGGGTGGTCAGGTACAATTTGTTGCTTTTAGCAGGGGTAGGTCTTGTATGTATGCTGGTGTAGGAAAAGATGGGGGGGGTTGTAAGTTAGGGGTTTTAGAGGGTATGTTGGGGGTGGACTTATGGATGACTTGGCTCTCAGTGTGGGTCAGGGTTTGACGGACGACTTTCAGGGTTATGGATTGAGATAGTTGGGGTTGTATGTGTGTATTTTGACCTTTTATTTGTTAGGCTTCATTTATATACTTCGGCGTTAACTGGTGCAAGGGCTTAGGTTTGTGTGGGAGGGGGGTGATGGGGAAGAGGTGGTTTGTTCTGTCACAACTGTACACTGCACACGACATTCTTTGATCATGGTATTCTAGTGGTGCACTGGTCCTGTTGTCATTATGTGAAGTACGTTTTATGGAGTTTTATCCTTAAAATGTTACATCACTTTTGTAATGATTGGTTGTTGTTACCCCTAAGAACTTCGTGATATTATTAGGTACTTATTAAAGGTTTTGTGTGGGCCGTCATGTGGGGGTGGAGAGTTACTAATGTTTTGGAAGTAGAGGTTTTGTTGGATATTGTCGATGTTGTATAACCCCTTGATTCATCTTAGGTGTCATTCCTAGTCATGATAAAATTTCTGTTCTGGTTTGTACTAGAATAAACTATTTCGTGTATGATGTAATATGGGGATTGTGTGATAGGTCGTGAAATTTTCTTTGGTTGTGTGAAATTGGTAAATAATTCGGTTTCACTGTTTATAGTACAATTTATGTTTCACTGATTGTAACATCATTGTTTGCATTATGTTATTTGTCTTGGCAAGGTAATGCCTTGTGTATGCTGTGGCTTTATTTATTTAGTTATAATTTTTAATTAATTTAATTTTTTTTTCAATGGCGATTCTAAAATTCAATATAATATAATAATATAATTCTCAGCAAATTGTATTGATTATTGTTCCATTTTGATTTGTTGGATTGATAATTTTCACATGTCATTGTGAGCCATGTAAGGGGTAACATAAGAGATGGCTTGATGTCTCATTATCTATGCATTTCTTGTTCGCTTATTTAGTTATATAAGCTGTGTTACAGGTTATGGTATGGCTTTGTTGTTTCTACTGATTTTGTATATAATTGTCATTTAAATAAAATTATAAAAAAAAAATTCTTGGGTCACCAAACCACAGAAGCGTAGACACCAGAGCTTCTGGTAGAAGAGGAGTTTCCAGTAAGAGACCTCAGGTGACCCTTGGCAGGAGGGGAAGTCAGGGGGCGACCTGTGGCAGCAGGGGAAGCCAGGTCAAGACAACAGGAGACATAGCCACTGCAGAAATAAGTTCTGGATACCATAAGGTGGCTTTAGAATGCATTGCAGGTCTCCTCAGTGGTTACAAGAATCGAATAGCTGTAAATAGACAAATACAAAAACATTAAGACTATGCCTCCAAAAAATGTGTAACAGGAAAATAACTTCCTTTTCTAATGTCTTTGAACAGAGCCAAAAAAAATTGAAATTAGATTTAATGACATTTCTTAGGGATGGGACAGAGCATCTGCAATACCATTATCAGCTCCTTTAATATGATGAATACTTATAGCAAAAGGTTGTATCCTAAGGGACCATCTTTGAATTCTAGCATTTTTAGCCTTCATGGTGTTAATGAATGTTAAGGGATTATGATCAGTCTTACTCTAATTTTATGAGGAGTGGTCCCAAGATAGACCTCAAAATGTTCCAAGGCTAAGACCAAAGCTAGTGCCTCTTTTTCAACGGTAGCATAAGTTAATTGATGGGATTTCAATTTAGCAGAAAAATAACAGACTGGGTGTAAAAGGTCAGAAGAAGAGGAAGGTTGTAGAAGACCAGCGCCCACAGTGTAATCGCTGGCATCGACTTGTAAAGTAAAGGGAGCTTCGAACACAGGGCTCTGTAGGACTGGAGAGGAAACAAGTAGACGCTTTAGACGAGTAAAGGCTAGCTCACTTGCAGTCGTCCATGCAAAGGGAACTTTAGAACTTGTAAGTTCAAAAAGGGGCGCCGCCACTTGTGAAAAATTAGGGCAAAACCGGCGGTAGTAACCAGCCATCCCTAGGAAACTTTGCACGCCCTTCTTGTCTTTCGGAACGGGAAAATCCATAATAGCCAGAATCTTAGCGTTGACTGGGGCAACAGTTCCTTGTCCTATATTAAATCCCAAGTATTTTATTCGGGCTTGTCCTAACTCACATTTAGTTAGATTGACAGTAAAATGGTTCTCGTCTAGTTTTTTCAAAAGGGCCTCCAGTCGAATCTTGTGTTGGTGCCAGTCATCACTAAATACTACCAGATCATCAATGTAGGCTTCGACTCCTTCCAAGTCGTACGTCAGCCTGTTCATAAGCCTCTGGAAGGTAGAAGCCGCGTTGTAGAGTCCGAATGGCATCACCAGGTAGTTAAACAGGCTTCCAGGCATTGTAAAAGAAGAAATTTCCTGTGCTCACGGTGATAAAGGCACCTGATAATAACCACGCAGGAGGTCCAAATGACTGACGTATTTAGCACTGGAGACTCTGTCAATCAGGTCGTCAACCCTAGGAAGAGGAAATCCATCAGGCACCGTTATAGAATTTACTCTACGGTAGTCAGTACACATTCTATAAGAACCGTCTGACTTGGGTACAAGGACGAACGGAGAAGCCCAAAAGCTCTTGCTATGTTCAATCAAACCATGGTCCAGCACACGATAAGGTGCTTGTTTGATCGTGGCAGCTCTTTGCACGTCCACATCGTGCATCCCCATGGTGCATTGTCGAGGGATATCTCCAAAGAGACTTCTATAGGTGTAGATCAAGTCTCTGATTTCACTTGCTCTTTCCTTTTCTAAGTTACTGAGAAAATTATCTAGGTTTCCCAATATTTCCGAGTTCTTCAATCTTATCTCTACTCCGCGGGAACAGTCTTCTTTACTGGGGTCGTCTTCTTGAGGCCGCACGGCAGCTATAGGGTTGACACCATTGTATTTCTTCAGGTGATTTATATGGTAAGTATGAGTAGACTCCTTCCTTCCCGGCGTTCTCACCACATAATTTACTTTACTTAGTTTCTTCAACACTTCCATAGGACCCTCGTACTTAGGTTGCAAGGTATGCCCCGGCACCGGCTTTAGGGCTAATACCTTGTCTCCCACATTCAAAGAACGTTCAACAGCGGACTTGTCATAACGTTGTTTCATTTGTTTTTGAGCTAGTCTCATTTATTCGGCAGCCAACTGCCGAATAAATGACAAGTGTTGCTGCATTGCTGAGGGAGACAGACATAAAGGAGGTTCCGTTCTTCCAGACCATACGTCCTTTAACATTGCTAATGGTCCTCTGACTGCATGACCATAAATGAGCTCAAAGGAGCTATATCCCAGGCTTTCCTGTTCACTCTCTCGTAGGGTAAGGAGGAGGAATGGAATGCCTTCATCCCAGTCCTTGGAGAACTGCTCACAATAGGCTCTCATCATAAGAACATAAGAAAGGAGGAACACTGCAGAATACCTGTTGGCCCATACTAGGCAGGTCCTTCACAATCCATCTTACTAACAGAATATTTGTTCAACCCAATTTTCAATGCAACTCAGGAAATAAGCTTTGATGATTCTATTTACTCATGTGCAAGTCCCACTAAAATCCAACCCCTCTTACTCATGAATTTATCCAACCTAAATTTGAAACTACCCAAGGTCATTGCTTCAATAACCCTACTAGGCAGACTGTTCCACTCATCAACTACCCTATTTCCAAACCAATACTTTCCTATATCCTTTCTAAATCTAAACTTATCTAACTTGAATCGATTATTGGGGGGTTCTCTCTTGGAGAGATATCCTCAAAACCTTATTTATATCCCCTTTGTTAATACCCATTTTCCACTTGCATACCTCGATCATGTCTCCCTTCATTCTTCGTCTTACAAGTGAATGTAATTTAATGGTCTTCAATCTATCTTCATATGGAAGATTTCTAATGCTATGTATTAATTTATTCATTCTGCGCTGAATGTTTTCTAACGAATTTATATCCATTCTGTAGTATAGAGACCAGAACTGAGCATCATAATCTAGGTGAGGCCTTACTAATGATGTATAAAGCTGTAATATAACCTCTGGACTTCTATTGCTTACACTTCTTCATATAAATCCCAGTAATCTATTTGCCTTATTACGTACTCTTATGCATTGCTCTCTTGGTTTAAGGTTGCTGCTTACCATAACCCCCAAGTCCTTTCCGCAATCTGAATGGCTAAGTTCTACATTATTAACTTATAAGTGCTAGGGTTATGGACACTCCCTAGCTTCAGAACCTTGCATTTATCCATATTGAACTGCATTTGCCACTTTTCTGACCATAAATTAAGTTTGATCTTGAGCGTTTGATGAAACCTCTCCAAGGCACCCTGGGTTTGCGGTCTATAAGCTGTTGAAACGATGGGTTTAACTCCGACCCTGGACAAAGCCTCACGAAAAATCTTTGATGTAAAATTAGTTCCTAGGTCGGATTGGATCTCCTTAGGTAATCCGAACTGTGCAAAGAACCGAAATAAGACTCTTACAATAGCCTTAGCACTAATCTTACGTAGGGGCACGGCCTCTGGATACCGGGTTGTCGTATCCATAATAGTAAGGAGATATTGGTTGCCCAGCCTGTGGGGTGTAGTACATGTGGCGAGGTGGTGGAATGAGTGTGGGAAGAAGGGGATAAAGGAGTACTTTGAGAAGGTGGGGAGGGAGGATGCAAGATATAGGTATGGTTAACAGAGATATTTAGAGAGTTTATTGAGGGATAGCTATGGCGGGGAAGGCAGGGGAAGGCACGCAGAGAGTGTGGAGGGGGTAAGAAGGGCTCTGAGAGACATTCAGTATGAAAGGTTTCACGCTTTTCGGGTATGAAGTGGGATGGAGGTTTTATGGGGGGATAAGGCGTCAGCGGTGGTGTTGAGGCAGTTTCAGAAGCGTAGACAGGGTATGTTGCTGACGTCAGTAGAGGTGGAAGAGGAGATGGGGGGTATGAGGTGGGAAGAGTGTTGAAAACGACAGAGGGGATGACTGGTTATGCGGAGTGTTGGTTTGGAAGGAAGTTTGCAGAAGAGGATAGGGATGAGCGGGCTTGTGTCCATTTATTAGGGGGAATTGATAGAAGGTTGAATGAGGATGATAGGAAGGCAATAGAGGGGGACATATTGGAAGACGAAGTTTGGGAGGCAGTTAAAGGGTTAATGACTGGAAAATCACCAGGCATAGATGGATTACCGGGGGAAGTATACATGCAATACTGGCAGGTGGTGAGAGGGGTGCTAGTCAGGGTCTTCAATGACATGAGGGAGAGAGGAGTCATGGAGGAGTCAGTAAGGACAGGAGTTGTAGTGTTAGTGCCTAAATGTAAAACACCAAAGGGGTTTAAGGACTATAGGATTATTGTGCTCATGTGTACTGACTATAAGATATTTGCAAAGATTTTGGCTAATAGAATCAAGAGAGGTTTAGGGAATATGTTGCACGATTGACAATTTGGGATACCAGGGAGAAGTTTTAGGAATGGTCACAGTAGAATAAAAGAGTTTATTGAAGTAAATCAGGAGGGGGGGTGTTGGGGCTGGATTGGCAGATGGCTTATGACAGGGTGAATAGGGGGGTGTTGTTGGATATCTTAGGAAGGCTAGGTTTTCGAGAAGAAATTGTAGGATGGGTAAGAACTTTATATGCAGAGGCGTTGATGAGGATACAAATAAATGGGATGGTTGGGTGGGCGGTGAACATGGGAAGGGGACTGAGACGGGGATGTCCTCTGTCACAGATCCTCTTTGCTTGTTTCCAAGATCCTTTTTATAGGTTAATCGATGAGGGTTTAAGGGTAGAAGGGTAGAGTTTGAGATGGGTTAGAGGTTGGGTGGAGCTTTTTGGACAGGCAACAGGAATGAGGGTTAATAGAAGTAAATCACACCTATTAGAGGTAGGTAGTTGGAGTGGGGGAACGTTGGGTTTAAGGGAGGGATGGCAATGTGTAGAAGCTTTAAAAATCTGTGGGATAGTGTTTTGTAGTGATGGCAGGGTAGCAAGAGAGAATAATTCAGGGGAAGTGGTGGATTCGGCTTTGAAGCGAATGAGGGGCTGGGGAGTTGGGGAAGTAATGCTGTTGCAAAGGGTGGTGGTCATTAATGTTTTAATTTATAGTAAATTGTGGTTTAGAACAGCGGTTTATCCATTATTAGATGCTGATGTGAGAAGGCTACAAAAGGGAGTGCTTAGGTTTATTTGGGGGAATGGTAGACATTGGTTGAGTAGGGAGGTGGTGGAGACAAGTGTTAAAAATGGAGCGATGGGTTTGATTCCATTGAGGAGTAGGTTGAAAAGCGTGTTTGTAAAGCAGGAATTTATGATGAAGGGGGAGCTGAAGGGTAGAAGGGTGGGTTCGGTAATGGGTGAGGTTAGGAAGTGGTGGGGGGGTAGGGAGCTTAGTGACTGTGAGGCGGTGTTACGGGTACTCCTGGTGTTGAGGGACCCAGGGAGTGTGAGAGTAAGCAGATTGGATAGGGCATGTGTGAGGGAGAAGAGAGTACAGGGAGTGGAGGTGTATCCGTTGTATAATTGGAAGAGTATTTGGAGTTGGTTAAAAAAGGTGAAGGTGAGGCCTAGGGTGAGAGAAACAGATTATAGATTCTTAAATGGGATACTGGCAGTGAAAGCTCAGTTGTTCGAGATGGAAGTCACATTGGATGGGTCTTGCAATAGGTGTGGTGAATGGGAAACAGCGTTTCATGTGGTATATTTTTGTGAGGCGAGGGGGCGCATGAGGGTTTGGATTGGGGGGGTGTTGGGATTGATTGGGGGGCAAGGTTTTCAGTGTTAAAGGCGCTTTGTTTGGAATTTGGGGTGTGTGGGGAGGAAGTGCATAGGGCTTTGGTTTATATAATTTTAGAGTTCGTGTTTTAGTCATGGGGTATGAGGGGTTCAAATAGTGAGGTTTTAATTCATGGTTTGGCTGTGGGGATTTATAGAACAAAATGTAGGAACAGGGAGGTTTATAGAAAAGCTTGGGTTTCTAAATTTCCGGCAGCATATAGGGTTTTGACAATGCAACAGTTGTTACTAGTGGTGAGGGGAGGTGTTTAGGGCTGGTAGCAGGGAGGGGGGGGGTTTGGAGGGTGCAGTGTTTTGTATTAAGGGTGGGGGGTGTTGAAGTATGCACGTGTGGGGAGGTGGGGGGCTGAGGGTTTAGTTTCAGTTTGTTTGAGGTGTGAGTGAGGTTGGTTGGGAGGGGTAGGGTAAGGGGTTTCGTGTATCCGGTGGGGTTAATTTTGGTTTCTGTTGTTAAGTGCAGTCCTCTCATTGGGGTGTTTAAGTCTGTTTCAAGAAAAAAAAACATAAGGAAAATATGTTACAAGTAGGGTTGGTTCTTATGTAAGATTTGGGGTTCTGCTCAGGAGGTGGTCAAATTATTGAGTGGGGCTTCGACCCTTGGAGAGAAAAAAGAAAAGAAAAGGGTAACATCACATAGTTTTTGTGTAATATTCTTTGCGACTTTTGGGTAAATTTTTATTAGGTTATTAGCTTGTGTTTATACCAGAATCACATGCAGATTGTAGTGTTTATTAGTTAGTTAGTTCAGACTCTCAGGTAAGGACCCACTAGGGGCGAGGGGGAAGTGGGGACAGAAGAAGAATAGCCGGTGAGAGGAAGAGCTGAAGTAGAAGAGAAAGAGTCAGGACTAAACCCAACAGTCTAACTACTTTAGTGTTTATTAGTTAGTTAGTTCAGACTCTCAGGTAAGGACCCACTAGGGGCGAGGGGGAAGTGGGGACAGAAGAAGAATAGCAGGTGAGAGGAAGAGCTGAAGTAGAAGAGAAAGAGTCAGGACTAAACCCAACAGTCTAACTACTTTATAAACTATTAGTGTTTATCATGATATTGATTTATAGTTAAACATTTTGTGGCGTTATAAAGTTTGTTAAAGTCTGTTATTATGTTAAAAAAAAATGTTTTGGAAAAAAACCTTTATAGACACATTATAAATGTGTGTTAGTTTTTTGGCGGTGGTGACCGTTTGGAGATAATGTAGGTTTTGTGTAGCGGGTTGTACAGAGTTATTAAAAAAAAAAAAAAAAAATTTTTTTGTTTAGTAGAAGTTTCATCTCGAGGAGTGATGGGGAGGGAATTACTTGTGTCTTTTTGCACTAATGCTTACTATGTATAGGTCATTTTACATGTAAAACTGTATTTGTTAAAAATAGGGTAAGATATAAACAACTATTGGAGGATAGATGGGCTAGTGAGAGTGTAGGAAATGGGGTCGAAAATGTATGGGGTAGATTTAAAAATGTAGTGTTAGAGTGTTCAGCAGAAGTTTGTGGTTACAGGCGAGTGGGTGCGGGAGGGAAGAGGAGCGATTGGTGGAATGATGATGTAAAGAGAGTAGTAAGGAGAAAAAGTTAGCATATGAGAGGTTTTACAAAGTAGAAGTGATGCAAGGAGGGAAGAGTATATGGAGAGAAAAGAGAGGTTAAAGAGTGGTGAAGCAATGTAAAAGAGAGCAGAAGAGAGAGTGGGTGAGATGTTATCAGCAAATTTTGTTGAAAATAAGAAAAAGTTTTGGAATGAGATTAATAAGTTGAGGAAGCCTAGAGAACAAATGGATTTGACAGTTAAAAATAGGAGAGGAGAGTTATTAAATGGAGAGTTAGAGGTATCGGGAAGATGGAGAGAATATTTTGAGGATTTGTTAAATGTTGATGAAGACAGGGAAGCTGTGATTTCGTGTGTAGGGCAAGGAGGAATAACATCTTGTAGGAGTGTGGAAGAGCCAGTTGTGGGTGTAGGGGAAGTTCGTGAGGCAGTGGGTAGAATGAAAGGGGTAAGGCAGCTGGGATTGATGGGATAAAGATAGAAATGTTAAAAGCAGGTGGGGATATAATTTTGGAGTGGTTGGTGCTATTATTAAATAAATGTATGGAAGAGGGTAAGGTACCTAGGGATTGGCAGAGAGCGTGTATTGTTCCTTTGTATAAAGGCAAAGGGGACAAAAGAGAGTGCAAAATTATAGGGGAATAAGTCTGTTGAGTGTACCTGGTAAAGTGTATGGTAGAGTTATTATTGAAAGAATTAAGAGTAAAACAGAAAGAAGGATAGCAGATGAAAAAGGGGGCTTTAGGAAAGGTAGGGGGTGTGTAGACCAAGTGTTTACAGTGAAACATATAGGTGAACAGTATTTGGATAAGGGTAAAGATGTTTTGTGGCATTTATGGATTTGGAAAAGGCGTATGATAGGGTAGATAGAGGGGCAATGTGGCAGATGTTGCAGGTGTATGGAATAGGAGGAAGGTTACTGAAAGCAGTGAAGAGTTTTTATGAGGATAGTGAGGCTCAGGTTAGAGTGTGTAGGAGGGAAGGGGACTATTTCCCAGTAAAAGTGGGCCTTAGACAAGGATGTGTGATGTCACCGTGGTTGTTCAATATATTTATAGATGGGGTTGTAAGAGAAGTGAATGCAAGGGTCTTGGCAAAAGGTGTTGGTCTAAAAGATAAAGAAGCAAATACAAAGTGGGAGTTGTCACAGTTGCTTTTTGCTGATGACACTGTGCTTTTGGGAGATTCTGAAGAGAAGCTGCAGAGGTTGGTGGATGAATTTCGTAGGGTGTGTAAAAGAAGAAAATTGAAAGTGAATATAGGAAAGAGTAAGATGATGAGGATAACAAAAAGAATAGGTGACGAAAGATTGGATATCAGATTGGAGGGAGAGAGTATGGAGGAGGTGAATGTATTCAGATATTTGGGAGTGGACATGTCGGCGGATGGGTCTATGAAGGATGAGGTGAATCATAGAATTGATGAGGGAAAAGGGTGAGTGGAGCACTTCGAGTCTGTGGAGACAAAGAACTTTGTCCATGGAAGTAAAGAGGGGAATGTATGAGAGTATAGTTATACCAACGCTCTTATATGGGTGTGAAGCATGGGTGATGAATGTTGCAACGAGGAGAAGGCTGGAGGCAGTGGAGATGTCATGTCTGAGGTCAATGTGTGGTGTGAATATAATGCAGAGAATTCGGAGTTTGGAAATTAGGAGGAGGTGCGGGATTACCAAAACGATTGTCCAGAGAGCTGAGGAGGGGTTGTTGAGGTGGTTTGGACATGTAGAGAGAATGGAACGAGACAGAGTGACTTCGAGAGTGTATAAATCTGTAGTGGAGGGAAGGCGGGGTAGGGGTCGGCCTAGGAAAGGTTGGAGGGAGGGTAAAGGAAGTTTTGTGTGCGAGGGGCTTGGACTTCCAGCAAGCATGTGTGAGCGTATTTGATAGGAGTGAATGGAGGCATATGGTTTTAATACTTGACGTGCTGTTGGAGTGTGAGCAAAGTAACATTTATGAAGGGATTCAGGAAACCGGCAGGCCGGACTTGAGTTCTGGAGATGGGAAGTACAGTGCCGGCACTCTGAAGGAGGGTGTTAATGTTGCAGTTTTATAACTGTAGTGTAAAGCACCCTTCTGGCAAGACAGTGATGGAGTGAATGATGATGAAAGTTTTCTTTTTCGGGCCACCCTGCCTTGGTGGGAATCGGCCGATGTTAATAAAAAAAAATATATATATATATATATATATATATATATAAATATATATATATATATATATATATATATATATATATATATATATATATATATTTTATATAATTTTATATATATATATATATATATATATATATATATATTCCATGTTCTATGTTGAAGTTGTCACTGTTTATTTCATGGACATCAATGTAATATTTGGTGTCATATTATGTGTATTAGTTCGTATACCTTTGCATAAGTCGTTGAATAACAATCGTCTGGTTTTGGATGACATGTTCAGTAACTGTGTGACATGTTTCTTTAATATATAATAAAAAAAAAACATTCTATTAGGGGGAGTACAGTTACAGGGTAGTGGTGAATCATATTGTATGTAACTGTGTTTAGTTTAGGTTGTTGCGTGAGCTATGGTAATGTTTCTCGTCAATACCTTTGCATGAGTTAGGGTGTTGCAGTGTTTGTCCAAGTTTAAGTGTAGTTTTGTATATAAATTTTGGGTATCAGTTCTGTGCATGAGTTCTTTTGTATGTGTGTATCTCTTTTTGTTATACATGATGGTAATAAGGTAATATTTTCGCTTATACATGTCAATGTTTTGTATATGTGCTGTTATTTTAAATAAAATAAAAAAAAAACTCCGCGAGAACAGTCTTCCTTACTGGGGTCGTCTTCTTGAGGCCGCACGGCAGCTATAGGGATGACACCATGGTATTTCTTCAGCTGATTTATATGGTAAGTATGAGTAGACTCCTTCCTTCCCGGCGTTCTCACCACATAATTTACTTTACTTAGTTTCTTCAACACTTCCATAGGACCCTCGTACTTAGGTTGCAAGGTATGCCCCGGCACCGGCTTTAGGGCTAATACCTTGTCTCCCACGTTCAAAGAACGTTCAACAGCGGACTTGTCATAACGTTGTTTCATTTGTTTTTGAGCTCGTCTCAGGTTATCGGCAGCCAACTGCCGAATAAATGACAAGTGTTGCTGCATTGCTGAGGGAGACAGACATAAAGGAGGTTCCGTTCTTCCAGACCATACGTCCTTTAACATTGCTAATGGTCCTCTGACTGCATGACCATAAATGAGCTCAAAGGAGCTATATCCCAGGCTTTCCTGTTCACTCTCTCGTAGGGCAAGGAGGAGGAATGGAATGCCTTCATCCCATCCTTGGAGAACTGCTACCAATAGGCCCTCATCATAAGAACATAAGAAAGAAGGAACACTGCAGAAGGCCTGTTTGCCCATACTAGGCAGATCGTTCACAATCCATCCCACTAACAGAATATTTGCTCAACCCAATTTTCAATGCTACTCAAGAAATAAGCTTTGATTATTCTATTTACTCATGTGCAAGTCCCACTCAAATCCAACCCCTCTTACTCATGAATTTATCCAACCTAAATTTGAAACTACCCAAGGTCCTTGCTTCAATAACCCTACTAGGCAGACTGTTCCACTCATCAACTACCCTATTTCCAAACCAATACTTTCCTATATCCTTTCTAAATCTAAACTTATCTAACTTGAATCGATTATTGGGGGTTCTCTCTTGGAGAGATATCCTCAAAACATTATTTATATCCCCTTTGTTAATACCCATTTTCCACTTATATACCTCGATCATGTCTCCCCTCATTCTTCGTCTTACAAGTGAATGTAATTTAATGGTCTTCAATCTATCTTCATATGGAAGATTTCTAATGCTATGTATTAATTTATTCATTCTACGCTGAATGTTTTCTAACGAATTTATATCCATTCTGTAATATGGAGACCAGAACTGAGCTGCATAATCTAGGTGAGGCCTTACTAATGATGTATAAAGCTGTAATATATCCGCTGGACTTCTGTTGCTTACACTTCTTGATATAAATTCCAGTAATCTATTTGCCTTATTACGTACTCTTATGCATTGCTCTCTTGGTTTAAGGTTGCTGCTTACCATAACCCCCAAATCCTTTTCGCAATCTAAATGGCTAAGTTCTACATTATTAACTTATAAGTGCTGGGGTTATGGACACTCCCTAGCTTCAGAACCTTGCATTTATCCATATTGAACTGCATCTGCCACTTTTCTGACCATAAATTAAGTTTGATCTTGAGCGTTTGATGAAACCTCTCCAAGGCACCCTGGGTTTGCGGTCTATAAGCTGTTGAAACGATGGGTTTAACTCCAACCCTGGACAAAGCCTCACGAAAAATCTTTGATGTAAAATTAGTTCCTTGGTCGGATTGGATCTCCTTAGGTAATCCGAACTGTGCGAAGAACCGAAATAAGACTCTTACAATAGCCTTAGCACTAATCTTATGTAAGGGCACGGCCTCTGGATACTGGGTTGTCGTATCCATAATAGTAAGGAGATATTGGTTGCCCAGCCTGGTTTTTGGAAGAGGTCGAGAGAAGGGTTCACCTTCTACGGCAATAGGTACAAGTGTTACAGGTGGAGGTTTTTGTGCGGGTTTCCCAATGGTCTGGCAAATAGAACAGTTTCTCAAGTACTCTGTTACAGTACTTTTCATCTTCGGCCAGAAAAAATACCGGGCCAATTTTCCTAAAGTTTTCCGCACACCCAAATGCCCTCCCATGGGGCTAGAATGGACCACCTCCAAAACCAACTCTCGAAATCTAACAGGTAAAACCACTACTTGTTTGACCTTTGGGCATTGATTACCTGAAGAGATACCAGAAAGAGATTTCTTCATCAGAATACCATCAGCAAAATAGAAACATTCTTCCATCCCCGTAGCTTCTGTCTCTGTAATCGCTTGCTCTCTTGCCTGTTTTAAAGATGGGTCTTCTAGCTGTTCCTGCACTAGGTTGTGTCGATTAAGGTCGCCACTCTGTAGAGGGGTAAAGTCTACCACCTGGGACTCTGGGAACTTATCTTTGACTTCTGGTTGATCATCGGCACTAAACAGCGCTTCCAAACCCCAACCTGGGGACACATCAGTAGTAGGAATTTTAGCCATAGCCCTTGTTATAGCTGTGAGAGGGAATAGACGAGGACCTTCCTTACATCCTACAATGGCGTTCTCCTGAGAAATTCTCTATAACGTAAGGTTCTCGGCTTATTCCTCCCTTTCCTAGATCATTACCCACAAGTAGATCAACCAACTTTATGGGAAAATCAGTCTCAGAAATGCCCACAACGGCTTCACCCTGATATGAATCCAAATTCACATACACCTTATGAAGGGGTACTCTCGTGATGGCGCCACCATAACCTTCTAGCAGAACATCCAGGTTAGTATAGGTGTTATCATTTAAAGGAAGCACTCCTTTTCTCAATAGTGTCAGGTAGCTACCCGTATATCGATAGGATACTATGTCTACCAGTTGGTCCTCTGTAATTCCAGTCTTACCCTTGGAAATGTAAGGATGCATGGCCTCCGTTACTTTATCAGAGAACCTCTCCGAGGGAATTAGGCACTTAGAGGACTTGTCAGCTAAGGCTTGCTCTTTCCGTGGACTCTCCTGTTCCTCCAGCTTAGAAGATGTCATTAGTGCTGGTAAGGTTTCCGAACCTGAACGCCTACGATCATGGTTCAACTGGAAACAAGAGCGTCTCAAATGGCCGGTCTTCTGGCAATAAGAGCAAGTAGGCCCTCTTCTAGGTGTATCTACTTCATAATATGATGGTCTTCCTTTGCCTGTGACAGCACGAGTGTAGACTTTCTCTGAGCGAGGAGGCGATGTCTGTTGATCCGTTTTTCTAGGAGAATATGACTGACACTTAGAAGAATATAATCTAGTCTTCTCCCGAGATGCGTTTTTCTTTGTCAGTTGAGGATTAACTGTATCAGGTGCTCCATGGAATCACAACCCGTAGACCTAAACCATCGTTCTAGAGCCACTTTCTTTTGTCGGGCGAATTCCTCCCAGGTCGTAGAGAGCGGAAGGTACACTGATAACTTAAGGGAATTATTATTATTATAATCAAATAGAAGCGCTAAACCACAGGGGACTTAAGGGAAGCAAGTCATACTCCTTTAAAATTATCTTCTTCACTGCTTCGTAATCGGCATACTTGTCGTAAGGAAGAGCTGCTGTACAGGATTGTGCCTTACCAGTAAGGGTGGTGTGAAGTAAGGTAGTCCAATGTTCTCGAGGCCATTGCATACCTATTGCCTGATTCTCAAACGTGTCCAAGTGTCTAAGTCCTTCTCACATAATCTAGGCACTAATAAGGCAGCCTTGTGCAGGTCGAACGACAAGGCTAGAGGGGCGGACGATTCACTCCTTTCCTCTTCTTTTTGTCTCTCGAATCTGATGTTTTCCCTCTCGAACTCTTCCTTATACAGCTGACGCTGGGATTCCAGTTGCACTGTCTGCATCTTTATGAGATGTTCCATACGTTGAAAGTGTTCGAGAGAGAGAGGAGACAAAGGTACAGGAGGAATGGGAGGATGGAGTCCCTGTAGATAAAGCTTGGGACGAGTTATGACTCCTGACGTCCGCTAAATGGCTCTCATTACCTGAGTCAAGTGGTGCGTTGTTCTGGGGCATAGCCCCAGCTCCCAAAGTGAGGCTTTCTAATGAAGTCACTAAATCGGCGACTCCTAGAGACAAAGATTCGTCAGGATGTGGCTCTACCTGAGAGTCCGATTTCTGGGCAGTATCTGAAGCTGGAAAAAAAAATATTTTCTGAATTATAGAACAGACAGTACCAGCCATATAACGATTATTGTAAGGAACTCCCAAATATTTAGCAACTTGCCAGCATTGTTATAGTGGTAAAGTCTCCAACGTATCCAGAGTTAAGTCCTTCACCAACTGTGGAATGTCACGTTCCATTGTAAAGAAGTTCGATCTCCCGGACAGGCCCCCACTTGTTACGATTCGAACCTTAGTCTAGGGGGCAGGTTACACTTCGTAACAATATCACTTTGAGAAGAAACTTAGAATCTTATAAGAGCAGGTACAAATGAGAGTTCAACAAGCCTTTTCCACTTTTTTTTTATTAAAACCTTAAATGCTTATCTGAGGTATATAACAAGATCACTTGAATATCTGATAGTCTAATCTTTTCCATCACATAAAATTGGAGTATGTACAAGAGCGCTTACTTTAACACTTCCCATTAAAATATAGTATATACAAGAGAGCTTATAGTAACACTATAATCAGTGTCTATAGACACACACATAAGCACTTTAGAGTCTTATATATATATATATATATATATATATATATATATATATATATATATATATATATATATATATATATATATGCTAGGAATTCGCAAGAGCAGGCGAAATATTCACAAACACTGATCTCTGGCCGACGGAGACTCGAACCTACGAACCTCATGACAAGGTACGCAGTGCTTTGCCGACCGTACCACACTGGTCCAATACCTTGGCATCCAGCTTTGCTAGACGTTATTCCAAGGCAGCCAGCTTTCAGGCAGGAGGCTTACAGCTTTTCATCTCATCCCTGCATGCATCGACACAACTAGAGATTTTACAATGCTAGGAATTCGCAAGAGCAGGCGAAATATTCACAAACACTGTGGTACGGTCGGCAAGCACTGCGTACCTTGTCATGAGGTTCGTAGGTTCGAGTCTCCGTCGGCCAGAGATCAGTGTTTGTGAATATTTCGCCTGCTCTTGCGAATTCCTAGCATTGTAAATCTCTAGTTGTGTCGATGCATGCAGGATGAGATGAAGCTGTAAGCCTCCTGCCTGATAGCTGGCTGCCTTGGAATAACGTCTAGCAAGCTGGATGCCAGTATTGGACCAGTGTGGTACGGTCGGCAAAGCACTGCGTACCTTGTCATGAGGTTCGTAGGTTCGAGTCTCCGTCCGGCCAGAGATCAGTGTTTGTGAATTAATATAATATATATATATATATATATATATATATATATATATATATATATATATATATATATATATATATATATATATATATATATATATATACCCTGTTAACACAGTTCTCTTGAGTAACATTTAGAATATATTATAATACGTCACTGAATTCCACAACGAATTCCTGCCATGATAATCCAATAGATTCTTGGCAAACACTTCCTATAAAGCGTAAGAGAGAGCTTAATCCAGAGTATCGATTAAGAGCTGAGCCAATCTTCACCGTGTCAGAGGTGAGAGAGAACTAACGATACACAGTAAACATACCTAGTTACCTACCTAAACAAGGTGTTACATTCCTACCTAATATTACTACAAATACATACATCATACCCGGGTATAATAAGAATAATTACATATCCATAAACCAGATAATATTATAAACTAGTGGAATCTTTAATTAGCTTTTTTAAAGGCACCCTGAGTATAATATTAAGTGGACAATTCCATACAAATCTATATAAATCAATGCCAAATGACCTTGGGCATAACAGTCTGTTTGCTGTCTCAGTTGGTGAGAGTAGGGTTCATCTGTTTTTGATAATTTGATGGTATTGTTCTTGGATATCTTTTTATTTTCTAGAATTGCAGATAGGGTTTTCCAGGTCTTTTTCATATCACCTTTTATTGTCTGGAGTCTGTTCTCATAATACAATTTTTTGGACCTTCTTATCAGGCTGGTAAGTATTGAGTTAGTTTGATATCTTTATTATGCACCCCATACCCATCCTGTGGGCGGTAGTCAAAAGATTACAGAGGTACATAATGGGTCCAGGGACTGGACCTCAAAGTTTGATGGCTGAGCAAGTTACAAAGGTAATGAACTCAGATGGTCACAATCATGACAAGTTACAAAGGTATTTGCAGATTACAGAGGTATATATAGGGTCCAGTAAGTATTGATGAGTAGGGTTTGTTATTAGACCCCTTCTGTATTTTTAATGGATTTAAGGATGCTGGGTGTTAGCCAGGGATTGTTAAGTCTCTTAGCTGTGATCTGTTTAGTTTTTTTAGGGCACTGTTTGTTATAGAGGTGGTGGGTTTTTTAAGGAAATTCTTGATGCATTCATTAGTATCTGAATATATTTCTAATTCATTATGCCAGTCAATGTTAATCATAGCTATTAAAAAGTTATTAACAGCTGTCTCATTATGTAGTCTGAAGGTAACTTTTGTAATATCTTGGGTCAATTTACCTAGGTTGGTTATTAGAAAGGTAGGGTAGTGGTCTGTGGTGTTGTCTGTGATTATGCCTGATTTTAGAGGGGATATAGTGTTAGTCCAGATGTGGTCTAATAATGAGGTACTAGTCTCGGAGTTTCTTGTAGGTTTTGATATTGTTTGTAGTAACAAACAGTTGCTCATAGTGTTTGTGAATTTGGTTACCTTGGGTCCTGGTCATGTAGGAGATTTATGTTGAAATCTCCTGTGAGCAGCAAATGGTCTTTGTTCATGTGTGCATCAGTTATCAGGTTTCCTAGTTTTTCACTAAAGTGGTGGATGTTTGACTGTTATAATCTGTAGATGTTTATTACTGTGAGGGGTTTTGCAGGTCTTTCGATTTAAATTTAGCTATAATATATTCTCCATGCTCATCCCTTGTGCAAGAGTTATTGATACATTCATGTTGATCTGAGTAATATATAGCTATTCCACCCCCTCGCTGATCTGTCCTACAGTTGTGAATGGCTGTGTAACTTGGGATGGCATAGACACATGTAGTATCAGGCTTTAGCCAGGTCTCAGTGAGTGTAATGATTGACATATTGGTCTGGAGGGATTGGAGTAGTGCTGTGAGGTCATCATAATGTTTGCTCAAAGATCTAACATTGTAATTGAAGATAGTTATGTTATTGTTGGCTCTGAGTAATGTCTGCTGTGTAATAGTTACAGTTGCTGTTGGAATCATGTAAGTCATTTAATAATAGGTTGATATCAGGATCAATGCCTGTAATCATAAGATTTAGTGTGATTCTGTAACTAGACTTGAGAACAATGGATTATGATAAACTTAATAATATGGTACAATATTAAATTCTTACTGACTATTGGATTATTACAATTTTGAACAATTGTTCACAGAGATATAGAATATTAGAACTATGTTGATGATTTACTAATTGAACTGGGAAATGAATGGTTGAAATAATTTCTATGACTAGTATTAAATTGTTATTATCAATTATTTGGATTCAATATTGCACTGGTTGAATAAAAGGCAATAAGAGGTAAATGAATGCAAAGAACTATTGGACTAATAGTAAAAATGGTTATTGATCAAATTTTAAGCAAATAACTAATACTATATAGAGTTAAGGTTTAAAAATGGCTAATGGTAAACATGTATTTAAAAAAAAATATATAAGCAAATAATTGCAATTATTTGGTAGTTGCTTCTAATACTAGAAATATAAAATAAGTCACATATATAATGAGGTAGTTGTTTTAATACAAGAATGCCAAATAATTCACATAATTTACCACAATGATGTGGTGAATTTCAAATATATAATAAAGTATTTGAAATAATTAAGAAAGATTTGTTGATCTTAAAATGTAGACTATGAGGTAGAGATGTTGCTGAATATAAAATCTTGGATATATGGCAATGGATATATATATGGGCAATGAAGTATAAAAAAAAATAAAAAAAATAGGGCAATAATGATAATAAGAAATTTAAATTGTAATAATAGTTAATTAAGAAAAGAAAAAAAAGAAAAAAATGTAAGACTGTTAAAAGTGTATAAAATTGGCAAAAAATAAGGCAGTAATAAGGTAAATACTGAAAAAAATAAGGTAGTAATAAGGTAAATACTGCACAATACAGTACAATAAAAAAAGTTTTAAAGTATAGCACTAAGTCAAATTTGACAATTTACTTCTGTCAGATTGCCAATTGAAGTGAATAACTAGGGTTTGTAGAGATTAAACTGATAAAGAATTAGTTTTAATAACACTAATCGCGGAAAGTGGGTACAAACTGCATTATTCCAGTTCAGTGAGGCCGGAATCTCTGAGGAACTTTTTCAGCTTGTGTTCAGTAGAAATGGTATATCTCCTTCCTGTTGGCTCTTTTTTAACAGCAATTTTTCCATCACTTGCAAAAAATTCCACGCCCAGCCTTGGTTGTGTGCGGGTGTACTGTAGAGATCTCTGGTGGCCGTCTTGTGAGATTTCATTTTCGCAGTAATGGCGGAAGGGTAAGGGTACCGGCGCCGAGTAACACCGTTGGGATTGAAGTGCTTCTGGGAGCGATTTACCCGTCAAATGTGGATATAGTGCTGCCAGCTAGTCTTCGACATTCACTGGGTGTGGATCACTCAGAATTATATGGCATATCCTTGAATGGTGTGCGACGGATCTTCGTGAAAGTTGCCTGCACGGCGGCTTACAACAGAATCGTAGACAAGTTTCAGGACAAGCGATTGGTGATAATGCAAGGACTGGAGGTATGTGTCTGCTACATATAAGTGGATTAAATTGCATAACATCCCGTTTGAAGCGGAAGAAAGTGACATCCATGAAGTGTTGCAGAAGTATGGGATTGTACACGCTGTTACAGTGGGATGTTGGACAAATGGTATTTACGCCGGTATGTTGGAGGGAACATATTCGGTCAAGATGACGTTAAGGAATCCCATACCCTCTTATATATTAATGCATGGTTTTCGCATTCAGGTGTACGTAACATATGTTGACAGGTGTGTACCTGCCGGTTGTGTGGGCAGACGGGGCACCTGGAGGCTGAATGTCAACGTAGGAGGACTGAGGAGAGGTACGTTGAGGTGAATGGTGTACAACGTATAGAAGAAGTTGTGCAACAGAATTACGGAATGGTGGGAAAGAGAGAGGATGGTGTGATGGAGGGCGTGGTGCGGCAAATGTGGAGCGATGAGGTGGAGCAAGAGGAAGCTGCACAGGCTGTGGTAGGCAAGGATTTACCTGCGGTACCTGTGGCGAATGGTGAGACGTCAATGGACGAGAGTCAGAGGGATCTCTGAGAGGAGGCTGAAATCTTGAGGGATTTGAATGAGTTCATACGTGGTGGTCCATTGTCACTTGAGGAAGTGTCAGGGATGGAGCATGAGAGGATACAGACTGATGGTAATGCACAAAAGGAAGGGCAGAGTGAAGTCTTGGAGAATGTGGATAAGTGAGCTGAGGTTCAGGGTAATGTATCAGTAGTGGTGGCTGAAGTGCATAGGGGAGAGTGCATGGAAGTAACTGGGGATAAAGAGGAATCAAGGAAAAAGCCGGGGGAGGAATCTGACGAGGATCTGTTAACAGCCGCGCAAAGGCCTGGTAAGAAGGTGTGGTCCAAGGAAAAGGGAATAGAGTGAAGGGTAATGGTGACACCAGGAATATGAAGGGTGATGGGAGGGGTAAGGGAGGGTTGGATGTGGCATTGAGTGGAAAAATAGATAAAAAAGCACTGAAGCAGAGAGGTAAGCCCCAGCCATTTCTTTCAGGTGTGTAACAATGAACATCAATGGCCTCAGGAATGAGGTCAAACGTACATGGGTTGTGATTACATTGAAGAGGTTGTGAGTAGATGTAGTATTCTTCCAAGAACATAATTATCGAAAGTGTTCTGAAATTGATGTTAAGGGGTATAGGGTTTTTGCGTGTAATGCAGGGGCATTCAAGGGGGGACTGGGGTGTTGGTGGGTGTTAGGGAATCCAGTCTTTCACCTTGTTATCTTGGGAGACCGTGGGGGAGAGGGTGGTTAGGGTGAATGGGTAGTGGGGAGGGGTGCAGGTTAGTTTCCTGGGGGTATATATGCCGGCAGTAGCTAATAAGAGAATTAAAGATGATTTCGTTAATACCGAATTGACGTATGCCTTCAGAGGATTGCCTCAAGTAGCAATTATAGGAGGGGATTGGAATAGTGTGATTAGGATTAGGGACGTGGAGCCTCGGGGAGGGGGTGTGTATTGGTGTCTCTAAGGGACGTTTTGGGGGTGGTGGGGATGGTGGAGGTAGTGGGGGGATGGGAGGAGGTGGTGGAATATACATTTGTTAGGAATAATTATGCTGCACGATTGGATAGAATATATGTAACAAGGTCAGTAGATGTGCGAAAGATAGAATGTTTTGATTTGGGTTTCTCGGATCACAGGGGTGTGTTGTTTGAGGGTGTGTGGGAATTTGTTGTGAGAGTCTATAAGAGTTATTGGAAATTGAATACGAGGTTGTTGGAGATGGAAGTGGGGGGAGGAGGCTTTTGAGGGGTGGTGGGAGAAGTTGTGGAGGGGGGGGCGGTAGAGTTGACGTCTGGTGGGGTGAAGTGGTGGAATGAGACAGGGAAAGTGGAAATTCGGAAGTTTTTTGACAGGGTAGGAGGAGAGAAAATGAGGTACAGGTATGGGTATCAGAGATATTTGGAAGGACTTTTGGGTTAGTGTCAGGGAGGGGCCTAGGGAGGAAGGAATTATGGTGAAGTGGTCGAGTTACGAGCTAGGTTGAGGGAAATTCAGGAGGAGAGATTTCACGCTCTAAGGATAAGGAGCGGTATGGAAGAGGTATTGTGGGGGAACAAGATTTCAAAGGTAGTGTTGAGGAATTTCCAAAGGAGAAGAAACAGTATGTTGATTGCATCATTGAAGGTGGAAAAAGGGGTGGGGGTATCAGGGAGGGAGGGTACTGCGAACAACAGAGGGTATGGGGTTACGCCGAGGGTTGGTTCCGTAACAAATATGCTCAGGGGGAGACGGTTGACGTGGCAAGGGAAGATATTTTGAGGGGCATTGGAAAATTATTGGGTGAGGAAGAGAGAAAGGTATGTGAGGGGGAGATTTTGGAGGAGGAGGTATGGGAGGCGGTGAGAGGTTTGAGGTTAGGGAAATCGCCCGGCATAGATGGGTTGCAGGGGGAATTATACATTAATTATTGGCAGGTATTAAAGGGGTTACTTGTCAAGGTGGTGAATGAATTGACACAGGAGGGTAATATGGGGGAATCAATGAGAACAGGGGGTAGTAGTATTAGTGGCAAAAGGTGGGTTTCCAGAGGGGTTAAGTGACTATAGGGGATTAGCAATGTTAACAGTGGATTATAAGATATTTGAAAAGATTCTGGAAAATAGGATAAAGAGAGGATTAGGAGGAATGTTGCATGAGGGGCAATTTGGGGTGCCGAGAAGGAGTATCAGAACGGGACATAGACGTATAAAGCAGTTTATTGAGAATAGTAAGAGGGGGGGGGTGTTGGGACTGGACTGGCAGAGGGCATATGATAGGGTGGACAGGGGAATGTTATTGGAAATTTTGGGTAGGCAAGGGTTTGGGGAGGTTGTGGTAGGTTGGGTACAAACGTTGTATGAGGGGGCTTTAATTAGAGTACAAATTAATGGGAGTGTGGGAAGAGCGGTGGAGATGCAGAAGGGTCTGCGGCAGTGTTGTCTGCTGTCCCAGATCCTTTTTGCCTTATTACTAGATCCATTTTATAGGTTGGTGGATGAAGGAGTGTGTGAAGATGATGAGGTGGTGGATGAAGCGGGGGGTATAGTCGGTTACGTAGACGATGCCACAGTGTTGGTTACGTCTGTGAAGCAGTTGCTTATGATTAATGGGTTGGTTGATAGGTTTGGGAGGGCAGCAGGGATGAGGGTGAATAGGGAGAAATCTAATTTACTGGAGGTAGGAAGTTGGGTGGGGGGGACGTTGGGGAAACGGGAGGAATGGAGTTGCGTGGTAACTATTAAAACATGTGGGATAGTGTTCAGTGCCAATCCTTTGGTGGCTAGAGAGGTAAATTCAAACATGGTGGTGGATGCGGCTATTGCTAGGATGAAGGGATGGGGAGTAGGGGAGAACACTTTGTTGCAAAGGATGGTAGTTGTTAACGTCTTAGTGTACAGTAAATTGTGGTTTAGAGCGGTGGTGTATCCTCTCTTGGAAGTAGATGTAAAGAGGTTGTTGAAGCACATGTTAAAGTTCGCATGGGGGTATGGGAGACATTGGATGTGTAGGGAGGTCGTGGAAACGAGGGTAAGGTGGGGGTGTTGGGGTTAGTGCCATTGAGGTGTAGGTTGCGGAGTGTCTTCGTGAGGCATGAGTTTCTGAGGAGGGGTGGAGAAGGGGGACGAAGAGTGGGTTTAGTCATGAAGGAGGTGCGAAGATGGTGGGGGGGAAGGATTTATATTTTACGAGGGTTATTGGTTATGTCGGATCCGGGGAAGAGTAGGGTAAGTCGTTTGGATAGGTTGGGGATGGGAAGGATGGAGGTGCAAGGGTGTGGGGTATATCCTTTATACGATTGGAAGGGAATTTGGGGGTGGTTTAAGAAGTTGAAAGTGCACCCAAGGGTGAGGGAAACGGGGTATAGGTTCCTTCAGGGAATATTGGCATCCAGGGTGCAGCTTTGTGTAATGGGGTTAATAGGGGATGGGCGTTGTCATAGGTGTGGGAGTTAGATACAGCTTATCATGCCGTTTATTTTTGTGAGGGTTTGAGGAAAGTGAGAGAATGGTTTGGGAGGGTTTTGAGGATGGTAGGGGGGGTAGGTATCAGTTTTAAGAGCATTGAGTTTAGATTTGGGGCGGTTTTCGGAAGGCATACATCGAGGGATGTCTTACTTAGTGTTGGATTTTATACACATTTCATGGGGTATGAGGGATGTGGAGGGGAATGTTAAAATAAGGGCTCTATGGGCGGGGTTTTATATCACAGTGTCGGAATAGGAGTTTGTATAGGGGGGTATGGAGTAGGGCTTTCTTGCTTGGGTATCGTGAGTTGACAGTGCATGGTATGTTGGGAGTGGCAAGGTGAAAGGACTGGGGTAGGTGAGGGTAGGTGTCAAGGGTTGTGAATGGAAGAAGGGGATGGAGGGTAGGAAGTATTGTTGGTAGTGAGTAGGCGGAAGGGGGAGGGTTTTGTATGGGATTTAGGGAGGAGGGGAAGGGTAGGTTGGGAAGTATTAGGTTTCAAGGTTGGGCATCAGGGCTGGGGAAGTGGCTGGGGGAATTTCTATGGTTCAGTGCTTTTGTCTAAGGATTATGGTGCTTGGTGTTTTGCATCGTACGGAAAGTGATGGGGTAACGAAGGAAACATAGGCGTAGCAAGCAAAGGGGCTCGAAATATTTAGTTACAATTTGAATGTATGTCATAGTCCGTTTTTGTTTAAGCTTATGGTGTGAGGTTTGTATAACATGGTTTTGGAAACACATGATTTTCATAGGTTTTGAACAGAGAAACTGTAGCAAATTTCGCAAGTAATATATTTTATTAAGTGTAACGTTGTAGAACTGTCCTTGAAGAATGCAGCAGTATATGTGCATATATAGTGTTTGCATCTTGTAGTTACAGCACAGATTTCATGTGAAATGTATGAAATATTGTAATATATATTAATAGGGTGTAATCTTACTGTATGTAATGGTGTGTGATCCGAATGTGGCTCTCACGTTTTAGTTACTAAAGTTGCAAGTAGGAAGGATAGGGACTGATTTTGTATTGAACCTTGCATAATTAATGGTAATTGTCTATAGGAGGTAGGTGTAAAAGATGAAAGGGAGAGAAGACCTTGTAATTAATAAGATAGGAGTATTGTGAATTGGAGAATGTGAGGAATATTATGTTACGGTGACTTTTTGACATATATGTTTGTATTTTTTAAAGTTGACAGATGGTCATTGTGTATGTAGGATGGTAGCAGAGTAGGGAATTTTTACATACATTGCACAAAAGTGTGGTTATGGACTGTGTTTCCCATGTGGAATCTAATATGAGGAGCGGGGAGACTTGTGTTTAGCAGGTAGATGAACTGATAAGAATTTTGTTTATGGGTATATACTTTATGGAGTATAAAATACGTGTATGTACATATTAGATTTCGTGATATCACATGGGATGGGAATATAAGAGAAACATGTGCATGTATTATTAGGTTCAACATTTAAGGTTTGTTTTTGGGGATTTTGTTAGGACATATTGTAAAAAGCCCATTGAGAGTGTAATTTAGAGTTTTTTGTATGAAATCATAATTTATGGTTTCATTTTGCATAAAGGGGATGATGGATGTGGTGTGGTGCAGCGAGGGTGGGATGGGTTAGAATGGTGTCATTGTTCAAGACTGTCCATGTAAGTATGATGTTAATTAACAAACAACAAAATAAAAGAGGAAGAATATTACTTGTGTGGGGACATACAATGGATGATTATTGTGTCAGATGAAGGAAAAGTTAGGGATTTATGTGGATTCAATGTTTTGTTTGTATTTAAATGATTGTGTTTGTATCTATATGGTACATACCTAATTGTGCCTTTAGGCATTTATGTAGATCATTATGTAATATCCTTACATGAGAATGAGTCATTACCGTGTAATATAGTGTTATATGTACAAAGACTTAGGCTTTGTGTTAATTTTAGAAGTTGATGGATGGCAGTGTTTTGTATGGTGGTCTGGGAGTTTGATTTGATTATTGTATTGGTATATATTGAATATGGCTTGTAAATGTATTTTTGGTTTTCAATAAAATATAAAAATGAAAACTTGCAAAGCACTGGTGAATTTTCCTGCCATTTCGTAACTTTCTTAGTCTATAAAGGAGATTTTGCCGCAGTTTGGTCAGGCATTCGTTTACATACATCTCACTTTTCATGGTAATAGCAGTATTTAGAAGATTATTTCTTTGAGAGCTACAGTTGAATTTTAGTAATAATGATTTCTTTCCAGGTTGGTGTCGTATCACTTTACACTCTTTTATGACATCACTTGGTATGTTAAGACGAAGATGTCCTTGGATGAGTTGCAAGGTGGTTTGTTTACATGTTTCCTGAGTTATAGTTGCTGGAAGATGTTTGTTGTTCACTACAACTGAATCAGATAATTGTTGTTGATTCATTCAGAGACTCACAGGTAAGAACCCACTAGGGGAGAGGGGGAAGTGGGGACAGACGAAGAATAGCCGGTGAGAGGAAGGTCAGAAGTCGAAGAGAAAGAGTCAGGACTAAACCCAACCGTTTGTGGGGTAAACCCCAGTTTGTTGTTGATCGAAGTGGTCTTGGAATAAAACAAAAAAAAAGTCATGGATTAGTCTGCAGTGTATTTTGTGTATGTTATGTAGGGAGTGAGAGCCGGTGTATTGCCCAAGTAACCCTAGACTGTTTTTTTTTTTTTTATTAGTTTGTATCATGTATTGTTTTTTTTTTATGTATGGTTTTAAATAAAAGATAAAAAAAAAAATACCCTCCCACACTCTAATAATGTTCACTCATAAATTTACTCTATTACAAAGAAAAATACACAAAAAAAAATATCTAAAAATTCCACCTCACATTGACATATATACGTGGGGGGTCGTCACCAGGCATGTTCAAATAGCTGTAATTTACTGTAGTAGAGGGTCATTGCGGTTAATAACATGATATATAGTAAGATATGGTATATTGCCAACATTTTTTCCTTTATTAAGTTGGGATGTTAAAGAATTGGAGAGTAGGGTCTTTAAGTTTATTTGGGCACATGGTAGACATTGGCTTAGGAAGGAGATCGTTAGGAAAAGGGTAATTTCAGGTGGTTTGGGTTTAATATGGCTGGAAAGGAGATTGTTGTGTATGTATGTGAAACGTTGTGTGGTAAGGAGGGGAGGGTTGGGGGGGAGAGGTGAGGCTGGGGTGGAAGGGGTGCTGCGGGAAGTGAGTGAGTGGTGGGGTGCGAGGGAACTGGGGCAGTGCAGGGATTGGCTACGGTGCTTGTTGGTTATACGTGAGCCACAAAGGTTGAGCGTTGCAGTTATAATGAGGTTTGGTGCTGGGGAGGAGACGGTGGAAGGGAAGGTGCTTTATCCGGTATATGACTGGAAGGGGTTCCGGGATCTGCAGTTGCCGGCGAGGGACCGGGAGCTGATGTTTTGTTTTTTACATGGGGCAGTGGCGTCATGGGAGAATTTATTCCGTATGGGATTGGCGAAAGACAGGAAGTGTCAGAAGTGTGGCTTTCCGGAGTCGGCTCTGAATGCAGTATATTTTTGTGAAACTTTGGATGGGGTTCGTACGTGGATGGGAGGGGTGTTAAGGGGTTTGGGGGTGGGAGGTATCCCTTTGTTACGGGCTATTTACTTGGATATGGGTGGGGTTAGACATAGGGATAAAAAGGGATTACTGTACTGTATGGTGGACTTTGTGTACATGTCAAGGAAATTGAGGGATATAAGTGTTGGGGAAAGGATGGGGGCTGTGGCGGCCCGTATATATCGCACTATGTGCAGGAATCGTTTGATATATGGAAGGGAGTGGGATTCGATCTTTTCAGAGGGGTACAGGAACTTGAGTGTGCAGGGTTTATTATGGAGACAGATAAGGTCTTGAAAGGGCTTGACAGACGCGCTGGTGGAGCATTGGGTAGGTGTGGTGTGGTGGAGTGGCATAGGTAGATAGGGGGGGGTTAATCCCTTATGAAACGGGGGACGGATGACATCACAGTTGGGGGACCAGGTGACTGTCTAGATTAATAGTGTGTTGGAAGTGGATGTGAGGTTGGGGTATTTGTATGGGGGGAGTAAGGGATTTTGCAAGGGTTTGGCCGGATCCTCTGGTGCCGGGGGGCATGGTGTGGTTTGGTATGGTGTGAATAATAGTGTTAGTGGTATGGATGTCTTGGATTATACTTTGTACAGAGATGGTAATGAAACAAGGGTAGTAGTCTCCGTGGAGTTAAGGAGTCTGGAAACATTGTGTGGTAGGATATTATTTTGTGCTCACTGTAAATTTTATTTGCAGTCTTCACTGAATATTATTAGGACTAGAGTCAATGTTATTGTGGTACTCTGTATTTATTATTTGGGTTTTTTATTTGTTATTTGTGCACACTATTTTTATAGCAATATTCACTGCATATTCTTAGGACTAGAGCCAAGTTTATTGTGGTACTTTGTATTTATTATTTGGGTTTGTTATTTGTTATTTTGTGCACACTGTACATTTTATTTGCAGTATTCACTGCATATCCTTAGGACTAGAGCTAATGTTATTGTGGACTCGGTATTGCATTATTTGGGTTTATGTTATTTGTGGACTCTGTATCACGCACAAGGGGGAAGGGGACAGGAGTTCACTGATTGTAGATAAATGGTTATGGGTATAGTTTTCTGATATATACATTGCTTATCAAAGGAAATATCTGTTGTACAATTTGTACCATGTAATTATTGCACGTTTATGAACTGTAAAATGTATATTTATTTGTGCTTACTGTAAATTTTATTTGCAGTCTTCAATGAGTCTTCACTGCATCTTAGAACTAGAGGCAATGTTATGGTGGACTCTGTATTTCATTATTTGGGTTTATGTTTTGTGGACTCTGTATTTATTCATAAGGGGAAAGGGGTCAAGAGTTCACTGGTGGTAGAGGTAAAGGGTTTTAGGGTATAGTTTTCTGATATATTCACTGCTTAATCAAAGAAAATTGCTGTTGTACAATTTGTAACATGTATTTTTCATGTTTATGACTTATAAATGTATATTTATTGGAAACTAATAAAATGTAAAAAAAAAAAAAAATACTGTAGAAACATCGTATTACAATGGGATTTACACCAAAATGTTGCCAGATTTTCAAACTATGTATTTTTTTCTATCAAGGAAACTCATTTTCCATATTTTTCTATTTTTTTTTATCCGCTCGCAAGCGAAAATTTGTGTATGCAATAATTTCGCAAAAATCATTACCAACATAAATGAGTTCTTGCTAATTGACCAATTTTACCAATTCGGTCGATCATTATGCCCACCCCTTTTAGGGCAGGGTAGGTACCCAGGCTGGAGCTTGCTACCATCTGCAGCTCGTAAGCCTGCCCTTCCTGTTAGGGAAGGTGGCAGACCAGAGAGGCGTAGCATCTACCTCCATGCCTCGTGCTGGTAGGGGAATAAGGCTAGGCCTGGGGCCAGTTGGTCCCACCGATGAGGGGTATCCCCTCCCTTGGGAGACATAGGTCTCTGACACTCCCACGCCAGGGAGCCGGAGCCGGGTCGCCATCTGGTAAAGACCCGGGCCGGGAGAATTCCCGGTGAATCAACACCTCCTCCTCCTTTACCTATTCATCACTACACAATACACTAATATTAGTTCTCCTTCCTGGGATATTTTGGTCCAAGAATTTAAAGGTATTATCCTCTTCCTCGGATCAAATATAATACCAACAATATCCCGAACTCTGCTGTATGACTCATCCGTTAAATACTTCAATATATACACTGACACATTCATACTTCTCATTGTATGTATTCTGTAATACATATCTCAGTGTACTGACGTACGTCAGTGTATGTACACTGATATACGTCAGTGTATGTACACTGATATACGTCAGTGTATGTACACTGATATACGTCAGTGTATGTACACTGAAATACGTCAGTGTATGTACACTGATATAAGTCAGTGTATGTACACTGATATACGTCAGTGTATGTACACTGATATACGTCAGTGTATGTACACTGATATACGTCAGTGTATGTACACTGATATACGTCAGTGTATGTACACTGATATACGTCAGTGTATGTACACTGATATACGTCAGTGTATGTACACTGATATACGTCAGTGTATGTACACTGATATACGTCAGTGTATGTCCACTGATATACGTCAGTGTATTAACACTGATATATGTCAGTGTATGTACACTGATATACGTCAGTGTATGTACACTGATATACGTCAGTGTATGTACACTGATATACGTCAGTGTATGTACACTGATATATGTCAGTGTATGTACACTGATATATGTCTGTGTATGTACACTGATATACGTCAGTGTATATACTGATATACACGTCAGTGTACATACTGATATACACGTCAGTGTATATACTGATATACATGTCAGTGAATATACACTGATATACATACACTGATATACGTCTGTATATATACTGGTATACACAGTCATCACTGATACACTATACACATACACTGATATACACGTATATATACTGATATCACGTTAGTGTATATACACTGATATACACGTCAGTGAATATACACTGATATACACGTCATTGTATATACACCGATATACATATGTACTCGTCAAGGTAGTATTTTTTTTTTTTTCTTAAATAGTTGAGTTCCCGTTAAACTCTTCCACATAATTATGTACATAAATATAAAAACAGTATTTTATTTGATCAATATTGATAAATAAAAACAATTATATATATTAGTATTAAATTATTATGTAAAACAAAAACATTAATGAGGTTTTTATAACAATATCTTTGTTTACTATAAACTTTACAGGAATTAGTATATTTAATATGTATATTAAAACTTTACATCAAAAAATAAAATTACACCACAAAAAACTTCTGTTGATTATTCTTTATTTCACCCTTAAACTTAATAATATTTTTGGAAGTATTTCCTAATCAACTATACAATTAATATACACTATACACATTGTGGGATCCATATCCTCGGAGAAGTGTATAGAAAAGCTTCAAGGAAGAATATTTGGATTTCTTCCTGATGCTATTTGAATATTCCACTTCCCCTACCACCCCATCTTTTTTTTTTTACCAATAGGTATATTTTATTACATAATATGGTACAAAGATTTAAAAGATGGCATATACAATACACGAGTGTGAAGATACATATCTAGTACATATTGTTACATGTTTGTCACTGATTATAATGCTGAATTCTCATCCAGCTCTTCCGAGCTGGGGCGCGTCCCAGAATACAGCATGCATTACCCTCTGAACAGCAGCGCTGAGTCCTGGAACAGAAAACTAGCTGCCCTGGGATCCATAGTTACCCTGTTGAGTCTTTGCCCAGCTCCTTGAGGAACTTAGATGCACTGTTTTCCCATGAGCCAAGGGTCTCTGAGCCTATGGGAACAAGCATATAATGATGGGCAAGTTCTCCATATTTTCTCGACTTCGGGACTTCCTGAAGGTGGTGTATTGGACATAGGTATCAGCAAGTTAGATGCACATGTGTAGTCCCACACCACCTGCTGCCGTCTGTCCAGGCTTGAAGAGTGATACCATCTGGACGCTTTTGGCTGCCATCAGATCTGCATAGTTGGGGTGGTTTCCTTACTGCTGGGCATCCGGCTGTTGTGAGGCTCCTCTTGATAATGTTATTAACCTCTTCATGTCTTGCAATCTTTCCTTCGGATTTAGACAAAGCAAGACCATGGTACCCAGAATCGGTCTGCTGCTTCACTGCCAATACACCGTTTCGGCGAGAATAGGGCGGCAAGTCAGGCACACCAATGCGGATGGTCTGGGTCGAGACGTGGCCAAGGCTGGAGTTGGGAACAGCCAAAAAAAGTCCCTACATGAGGAGCTCTCACTGCAAGGAGGCGAGCTCTATCCTTCCCTGACACACTCTGAAGCATTGCTGAGGCTATATTCTCTAATATTAGGCCATCCCAGTGCGACTGTTTGTAGTTTTTGGGGGAGCAGGCCTGGTTTCAGAGCCTGTTAGATTATCCCAGATCCTGGCTCCATCAATGAACTTTTGGTCATTGATTCCAATCGTCCCTAAGATGTTCAGGGAGAATTGCTGCTACAAGCCCTCTGGATGCAATGTATGAAGACAGGAAAGCAGGTAGAGCAATCTGAGCTGACTTGCGGACACCAATGCCTCCTAGTCTGACTGGGAGTGTAGCTTGGTTCCACTGCCCATTTTGTAGAGTAAGGTTAAGTACTTTAGTAAGATCTGCCTCAGGATACTGTCATATTCCTGCAGTATAGGGTTATCATATGAAGGAGCACATCTTAGGAAATATGTCAACCTGGGCAAGACTAAGCATTTGTGAAGGCACATGGCATCATGGGTATCAAGATTGCCTATTCGTTGTTCCATTCTCCTCAATTCTTCCAGTTTCTTCCTGAGAATTGTGTCAATCGCATCCCAAGACGTGCTCCAAGCAAGACACTATTAGTAGGGCAATGACTGTTGCTCCTGGTAGTTGCTGATATCACTGCCATCTATCACTGTTGATTGACTGAGATGATTTCACATTTGGATGGATTCAGGATGAGACCCATTTCCTGTCCCGTGTCATCACCTGTGAAGATCATCTAGAAGGGACCCTTTGCCCGCTAGTGTGCCATCATCCAGGAACCAGATGTTTAGCTCACTGGTCAGTCTTACTGTGATTTCCCTAACTGCTATACAGAAAGAAATAGTGCGAGGGTGCCTTGATGTGATTTCATGTTCTCCAAACAGGAGCATTGATTCCTTGCTATATCCAGCTGAAACAAAAGGAAGGACCTGGAAATGTTCTTGTACAGCTGCTAATACTACGTCTCTTTTCAGAATTAAATGCATTTTAACCTAATTTAACCACTGTTTTTGTCCTCAGGCAGGTTGTCGATATACGCCCTTGTTGCATGAACATGCTTCACTTCCCTTTAGAGACACCAAAGCCAAGCTGGTTTGGTTGAAGCATGATGGCTGCCTCTGCGCGAATACTTCTGACAGCAGCTTTAGAAACGAGCGGCGAAACGTGTTGCCCACTGAGATTGGCCTAATTCCTCCATCCTTCTTTTTAAGGGCACAAGGTGATGCTCCAAAAAGAAAGGTTTATTCGTCAGGAATACATGTTATGTATTCAGTTGAAAGTTCATGCCAGGTGGTAAAGCCACTCATATCTCCTACGTTTCATGACTCCTAGTGATGAATCACTCAATGGGTTCACGACTCCTCGTGAGCTATGTCCCTTGATCCGCTTCAAACGGGACATTTCTCACCCGAACAAAAGTATATGATCAGGACACATCCTTCAGCCTCGCATCCATACTGCATTGACTTTGTAGACTCGATCCTGATACTTGTCCACCAGTTGCTCATACACCTGGCGTCAACAACTTGACAAAAAACCCCTTTTTACTCCATTGAGTGCCACACCACAGAGGTCCGTAGTATCAATCTTGTAAGTATCCTCAAAATTGCTGATAGGACAGTAGCCGCTGTGGACGGGTGGATTGATCCTTTCACTACGTCAATACATACAGTATTTATCCTCCTTCTGCTTGCCGTCGCCATATTGGTGAAAAGAAAGTTGTACTGAGTCGCCACCAGGAGGCAGAGTGCTGACGTCTGACCAGTATGGACGCTGGTCAGGGAATTTATAGTTCATTAACTTTGTAACTTGTCATGAGTGTGACCAGCTCTACCTGGAGCTCATTACTTTATAACTTGTCATGAGTGTGACCAGCTCTACCTGGAGTTCATTCTTTTGTAACTTGTCATGAGTGTGACCAGCTCTACCTGGAGCTCATTATTTTTGTAACTTGTCATGACTGTGACCAGCTCTACCTGGAGCTCATTACTTTGTAACTTGTCATGACTGTGACCAGCTCTACCTGGAGCTCATTACTTTTGTAACTTGTCATGACTGTGACCAGATCTAGTTCATTACTGCAGCAACTTGTTCAGCTATCAAACTTTGGAGTCCAGTCCCTGGACCCATTATGTACCTCTGAAAATTTTTTGACTACCACCACAGGATGGGTATGGGGTGAATAATAAAGATATTAAACTAACTGCTGCAACTACTAGTACTATTACTGCTGTTGCTGCTACTAATACTATTAATGTGTTGCTGCTACTAATACTATTAATGATGTTGCTCCCACTAATACTATTAATGCTGTTGCTGCTACTACTATACTGCTGCTTCTACTATTACAGCTGCTGCTGCTACTACTAATACTACTATTACTACTACAACTACTACTACTATTACTGCTGCGCTACTACCTACTACTACTGGTGCTGCTTGTACTGCTACTACTTCTGCTACTCACTACTCGCTGTTGAAACCCACTGCTGCTGCGCAACTACTGCTGCTGCTACTACTACTACTACTACACTGGTGCTGCCACTGCTACTACTTCCCACTACTACTACTGCTCCCACTGCTGCTGCTACTACTACTGCTGCTGTTATTACTACTACACTGCTCCCACTACTACACTCCGCTACTACTCCCACTACTGCTACTACTACTGCTGCACTACTCCCACTGCTGCCTACTACCTGCTACTACTACTACTACTACTCCCACTACTCCCTGTCTACTACTACTGCTGCGCTATTCTACCACTACTGCTCCCGCTACTACTACACTACTGCTGCTACTACTACTACTGCTGCTCTACTCTGCTACTAACTGTTTCTGCTGCTGCTTCTGCTACTACTGCTGCTGCTACTACTACTACTACCCGTTATTACTGCATCTACTACTGTTTACTACTATTACTACTGCTTCTCCCGTTTACTATTACTACTGCTCTACTCCCGCTGCAGCTTCTACTTCTCCTGCTACTATTGCAACTATTACTACTGCTACAATACATTACTACTTCTACACTATTACGCTTCTGTGTACTACTAATACTATTACTGCTGTTGCTGCTACTACTGTTACTACTACTATTACTGTTGCTACTACTACTATTACTGGTGCTACTACTACTACTATTATTGTTGCTACTACTAATACTATTACTGCTGCTACTACTAATGCTACTACTATTACCGCATAATCCATCATAACCTAGTATTGCCCAGGATAACCCAGTAAACCCATCATAACCTAGTATAGCCCAGTAAAACCCAGTATAACCCATCATAACCCAGGATAACCTAGTAGCCCAGGATAACCCATCATAACCCAGGATAACTTAGAGTCCCGGGCCTTGTCCAAGTGGTGGCCCGGCCTTGGTTCCCTTTCTCGGGAGTATCTCAGACTAATGTCTGCCATGGGAGGGGTACTTGGGACCTCCTCATCTGTGGGACCAACGGTCCCCAGGCCTAGCCACATTCCGCCCTCACGGGCTCGTAGGGGAAGCTAGGCCCATCAGTGGTCTGCCATCTTCCCTGCCCCAGGGAGCTAAAGGGAAAAGCAGTCATGTGAGCCGCAGGTAAAAGCAAGCTCTGGCTCAGGCACCCTGCCCTAGAAGGGCTAGGCATGGTGGCGATCCGCCTATGAGGAGGAGGAGGAGGTGTTGATTCACCGGGAAATCTCCCGGCCTGGGTCTTTACCAGATGGCGACCCGGCTCCGGCTCCCGGCGGGGAGCAGCAGAACCGAAGTCTCCCTGGGAGGGGTACCCTCAGCGGTGGGACCAACTGGTCCCAGGCCTAGCCATATTGCCCACAAGCACGTAGGTAGATAGTTACTAGGCCCTTCTGGTCTGCCACCTTCCCGCCCAAGGAGGCTGACGGGAAGGGCAGGCTTGCGAGCTGCAGATGGTAGCAAGCTCCAGCCTTGGCACCTATCCTGCCCTAGAAGGGCTGGGCATGTGATCGACCCGCCTATGACTGTCTCATTTCTATTATTAAAAAATATTATTGTTCGCTATATAAAGATGTTATAATAGACATAAATATTTGATGCAAATGAACACAGAAGAAAATCATTAATTACATAATAAGATTTATCAAACTAATTATTAGGCCTACATGTTACTTAAATCTAGACCTATCATATTATTTTTGACTTTGACTATTACAAATAAACTAAAAAAATACATTTATAGAGAACTCATCTATTTGTGGTAGCAGGTGTGGAGTCATGCTTCTGGCCCTGGCTCTTCGTTGATATCACTACTAAGTCCACTCTCTCCCTGTTCCAAGAAACTTATCACACCCTTTACGGGCAGGATCGTTAAAAGTCCTGCAAGCATGTTTTTTCACCGTTCCTCCTACTCCCTCTGCACATCTGGGTTCCCGTTCTCTATTTCTGACCAATCACAAACCTTCTGTGAGTCGCTCCAGCTGCGTGAGACCGGTGTCTGCTCGCTCCCATTGGTTGAGAGACCAAATGTAAACACTTCTCCTAGGCGTCACCCAGAGCCGGATTTTGCTCTTCTTCCACTCATATACCTGTGATCATCTCTCTACAATGTCGGTAAGTACTTATTGTTGTGTCCAGTGTGTAAATGAATAGTTTAGGCATATTTTGAGATATATATCAGGAGTTAGATATGCATAATATGAGTGTACCATGCAAAAAAAAAAGTGCAACAAAAAGGACTGTGTAAAAATGGTCCTGCCGCAGGCACATTTTAAATTTCAGAAAATAAATATTTATATAAAATTTCTATGCTATATGAATTCTGTAGGGTCTGGGTGTACAGAATATTCTATTTCATTCCAGATCAAGAGAAATTGTTCTATTATGAATCCTCCAAAGAAAAGTCCAAATATTCTGCATTTTGGAGGAAAGTGACTCAGATCCAGAACCAGATGACCTGTTGCCCCCCTCCAGTGCATACCAATGTCAGAAAGGCCTGATGACAGTGTGAGGTTTGACAAAATGATAGGTTTGATAAAATGCTAGGTAACTGGCCAGTACAAATGAAGATATTTACATGCAAGTATTGCAGCAAAACGAAAAATCATGTCACATCCTCATTTTCCGTGCCATATGCAAATAAATCTATGCATCAAGAAGGAAAGCAATTGCTTCATAGACTTTCATTGTAGAAATTAGTTATCTAGAATGATTGTTCTTTCTCAGGAAATTCAGGAATATGGGACTTGAAGTTTTATCCCTTTGCAATGTGTCCATGTTGCTCTTTGGTTTTTTTTTCAATTTTTTTATACTTACAAAATGTTTGGAAACAAGTTTCATTAATGTTTTTGATATTGTCTATTAGTATAATAAAATAGAAAATACTTATTTGGTTTTTTATTAACAATTGCAAATTTGTAGCATTCAGAATTGACACCCTTACCAGGCGGGACCTTTAAAAAATGGTCCTCGAATATTGGCAATTGTGCAAAAGTTATTTTTAGAATTTTAATTATATGGGCCATTATCCTTACATTGAGCTACTCTATCCACTCATATGAAATACATTTCGAAATTATCATTTTCCGGGGAGTGCCTAGTAAAGAGTTAATTTGAGATAATGAATAAATCATGATAAATTACTCACAGTTAATTCATATACATTTATCTGAGATTTATTAGTTATTTTTCTGATATTCGCTGCCCAGCTCTGGCCGGAGGTCCCTTTTCTGGCCCTCTAATGGCAATTTTGGCAAGTTATATTTGCACTGCAAGATGGCGGCTTCATATCGCAGTAAATCGACGTGATCTGTTCGATCTGGTGAAAGGACGATTCACCCAACAAATGCAGCAGTGGTGTTACCAGCAACCACTGACGCCTTACGGAATTGACAACAATGACATTATGGCATAGCGTTGAATGGAGTGTAGATCTTATATTGCTTGTATGTCAGGGATGCCTTTAAAGGGGTATGGTCTCATTCACTATGCTTCAATGGGACGATGGGCAGATGGTTTGTATGAAGGAATGCCTGAGGCTTTCTTTAACTTGAAGATGACAATTGATGGACCATATCGTCGTATGTGGCATTGACGGATTTTAGGTCACATGGACGTGACCATTTGGGGGAACAGAGGACCTGTCGCCTCTTGGCTCTTTTGAGCATTTTGCTGCTGATTGTGAGAGGCGGAAGGGAAGGCGCCATGGGGGTCACTGTCACCTCTGAAGAGGCTACTGCTGCTAGGGTGGACGGTGAGGTCATGGCTCCAGCTGGAAGTGACAACATTGTGCAGGGGACTACCTCCGGGAGACCCTTCCAGTGGTGGCACAGGTCGCGGGGGCATGCGGGGTGATGTGCCTGTGGAGTTGGACTTGGGGGATGGGGCTGTGTTGCCGGGTCCTGAGTGATGTGTTTGACAGTCCTCAGGGGGGAAAGGGTGATAAGGCGCTCCTAAACAGAAGAAGAGCTGTTGGAGTGGGAGGCTGGTTGACAGCCCTGAAGTTAATGTTTGAGTATGGGAATCCACGTGTCGGTGCATAGGACATGGATGCTAGCAGTATTACGAAAGGGTCCATGGAGTGGAGGACGATGATGTCCTGACCCATGCCCAGAGAACAGGAAAGAAGAGGGGTTCTTACAAAAGGATCTAAATGGTTGAAAGGAAGGGAGGGGCTAATGGCGTGCGGCCTCTGCCAGGTTGTTGGCGCCAGTAAGAGTTTGGGGGATAAGACAGCAAAGTCGAAAGGAAAGCCACCTCACATCTATTCAAGTGTCTCACTGAACGTTAAAGGAAAACTATGAAGGGCAAGGTTTCTAACGGTTCCATTGATGTTTTTCAAAAACATAACTTAAGTTGAAGGATTGGGTGAGTTTGAGGGAGAGGACGTGTGGGTAGGTCCTAGGCCTTGTATCCAGGGCCTTATTCACTCCACTGACAACTCATCATGCAACTCATATCGTTGGATCGCACTCATTGTTGCTGGAACTCTTATGTGTGGCTGTGACTAGTGATCTACCTAGTTAAAACACAGTGTTGGTTTGAAGTGGCACAAGAAGGCCTATCTACACCCCCCGCCTGCCTCCTCCTCCTTCCTCTATTTAGAACTCAGCATTCGCCTCTATTTCCTATGGCTAGAGGCTTTTTCCTGCCCATGGCCTGAGTCCCCCGTCAGTCCTCTCCAGCTTTCCACGATTTCCCACCCACCCCTTTTTAAGAATGTGTCTCCTGTTGCATACTGCCTGCTAAGAAAATCCCCCCAAGTGGTTGCACGAGTTTAACTGGCACATTCAAGTAGGTTTTAAAGCAACAAACAAGCCAGGCAGGAACTAAGGTACAGCGCACAGCTGTCCTGATCCCAGCACATCTACGTAAACGTTCTATAGTGTTCCCGCCATCCAGTGTCTTTCCGCCTGTAAAAGTAACTTTTCCTAGTGGCTTAGTGGGGTTGATAAACCAGATGGATTTAAATTTAGTAATGTGGGGGATTGCTTGTCGCTACCCCATTACTCACATCTCTCTCCATGTTGTACATTTCCACCAGCTCACAGACCAGGTTTAAGAAAGAAGATAGACTGGCCCACAAAAACCAGGCTCTTGAGTCGACAGAAAACCATATTCTTCCAAAAAATCGCCGCCTCCTGGAAGCGTTTGTAGTGGTGCGCGGGTTGCCATCACCCCAGGTTAACTACGAACTTTCCTCCTCTACCTAGATTATTTCTGACCTTCAGCAACAGTGTTTCGCTTTAGAGACAGTTCTGTTATCTGTAAGCCTGTATTAAGACAAAAAAAGGCTCAGAAGGTTTTTTCAGTGTAGTGACTTCTTCATTTATTAAAGCAGTGTAATTCTCCGCTCAGTGACTGAACTATCAAATGTTACACAATTAAGTTGCTTGCCTAGTGTTGTCTTTTTTCCCTTACATTTTCCCATTCAGACGAAACTTGACTGTTAAATTCCTAGAACTTTCTCAAATTGAACTATTCATCTTTTGACGTGTAACTCATGCTATTTTATAACATTAAGTTTTGTTCAGGTATGTTATTGCATTTTATTTAAACACTCTTGCTATGTTCAGTTTAACACTTTCTTCTTGAGTAACTGGTTACCTTTAAACTGTGGTAAAAGTCAGCCCTTTATTATTTTTCCTTTCCATCTCATCAGGCTTAATAGTTAAGTTCAAAAATAACAATTACAATCATTATATCTTACCTATATTTGTGTAAATTTTTTTTATTATTTTTAAGTCTGTAGTTTGGAGTAATTAACGAGTATTGCAGTGTTTGGAACCTCTCCATAAGATTTGGCCAGTTAATGACCTTGAAAAGGGGGGCCACTGACACCTGTTGCCTTTGTCTAGTGAGGTAATGTCCCTTGACCCTCCTATACACCCCCTCGCCAGTGTGAAACTTTGTCAGCTATGATATAGTTGATGGTCGATGATGCGAAATGATTGAAGCAGATTTGAAGCATACCTTGTAAACACTCTCGGAAAAGGAACGAGGGTTCAGAAAGCTTCCAAGCAATACAGGGCGCACACCCTCCCAAATTCAGTTAATTTCCCTAACAACACATCAAGAGTAAGTTAATTGGTTTTGGGGCTAGGTAACAACCCAGAGAAAACTATCCCAAATTTCTCCATGATGAGGAAAAACTACGTTTTGTCTAATTTAACATTTATAGCAAACTTCTCGCTAAAAATATGCCAACATCAAACTCCAGGGTCCCCACCCCAGGCACCTAAAATGCTCATTGTCATATACAACGTCAACAAGCACTTAATCCAAAACTGGTTCAGACAAGTTCCCTGTCGACTTAACATCGATATTGGGTGAGTGGACTGGCCGGGGACTTTCCCCCTATATTCACTCCTGCCCTCAACAGGCTTCTGCATTACAGACCTCCCCGCGTCGATGTTATAAGTGTCAACGTTGGGCCACATTGCCAGGAAATGCCCAGCTAAGTCATCTGGTTGCAGTGTGTGCCAATGCTCATTTCTTCTAGCAGGTTATGATTTGATCAAACAGCACCGCTGTTGCTAAGCGATGTATCAATTGTAAGACTTCGGAGTCCAGCAGCTCATGCTGACTGCGTGTGCAGGGACCCCACGCCACCCACCTACCTCCATTGACCCCCAGGCCTCCGGATCCTATCTGAATCTTCATCCCTTGCCTCCCGACAATGGGTTGGGCATCACCTGGGAAGCACCAACAAGCTCCACGTCTGCTGTCAATGCCAGTCTGGGTGAGTCACTGACGGGCACCACCAAGCTCAGCGCCGGGCTTCCCTCTCCAGATGTTCCTAGTCTTCGTGTGGGATACAACCAGTCCCCATAGGACTACTGGAGGAAGAATTTCTCCGAAGCAACAACGGGGCACAAAGAAAATGTGTAGGCATACCAATAAAGTTCCCAAAATTTGGCAGTGTAAGGTGATGAACAAGGTGATGGTGGTGTCCTTACTTCGGGATACAACCCAACAGCTGTGGTAACTATAGTGAGCTCATCTGAGGGATTTGTCTCTGATGTTGTTTTAGGGGAATATTGATTTTCCCGGGGTGATGAGGCAGTGGTCTCCATAAAGTTAGTAAAGATTTTGCCTATAAAAAAGGGGTTGGAAAATTTGGGTATTTTCCGAAAGGTTATCCGTCCTTTCTAATTTTAAAATTCTTAATGTGTGGCGTTTGGGTTTTTTTTTTGAAAGAGAAAACCATGCGGGGGTCGGTCGCGGGACTGGGTCATCGGGGGATCGCTCGTGGGAAAAAGTGAAGGTGGCGATGGGGGGTCTGGTATAATAGGGTGAAAACGGGTTTTTTACGACCCCAAACGCGGTTAAAGGGGTCTCTT
>WNWK01017670.1:0-41839 GCA_009830355.1 Cherax destructor
AAAATATAGAACTGTTGGTAAGGGAAAAGTCTTAATATAGAAACACAATACTACCTTTTAGAAGCAAAATTATGGCAGAAGAAACACAATACAGACAATAGAAACAAAATATCACACAATACACAATACATAGGACAGAGAGAATCATAAGGCGCTCCAGGCGGACTTGTACCAGTTATAAGTAACACTCAGACAAGAGTCAGGGAGCCAGAAATGTACAACTTTTGGGTTGAAATACAATGCTGCTAGAAACACAAAAATTGTTGTTAGAAACACTAAACCGTTATTAAAAACACAAAACGGAAATAAAAACACAAAACTGTTGGGAGAAACACAAAATTTACAGCAGAAAAACTCTTCAGTTAAGAGAAACACAACGTTATCTGTCAAACTAAATATTATTATGAAGACAATACTGTTTATATACCTGGAGTATACCTGGAGTATACCTGGAGTATACCTGGAGTATACCTGGAGTATACCTGGAGTATACCTGGAGAGGGTTTCGGGGGTCAACGCCCCCGCGGCTCGGTCTGAGAACCAGGCCTCGTGGTGGATCAGGGTCTGATCAACCAGGCTGTTACTGCTGGCCGCACGCAAACCGACGTACGAACCACAGCCCGGCTGGTCAGGTACTGACTTTAGGTGCCTGTCCAGTGCTTTCTTGAAGACAGCCAGGGGTCTATTGGTAATCCCCCTTATGTATGCTGGGAGGCAGTTGAACAGTCTTGGGCCCCTGACACTTACTGTGTTGTCTCTTAGTGTACTCGTGGCACCCCTGCTTTTCATCGGGGGAATGTTGCATCTCCTGCCGAGTCTTTTGCTTTCGTAGGGAGTGATTTTTGTGTACAGGTTTGGGATTAGTCCCTCTAGTATTTTCCAAGTGTATATTATCATGGATCTTTCTCGCCTGCGTTCCAGGGAATACAAATCAAGGGACGTCAACCGTTCCCAGTAATTTAGGTGCTTTATCGTACTTATGTGTGCTGTGAAAGTTCTTTGTACACTCTCCAGGTCTGCAATTTCGCCAGCCTTGAAGGGGGCTGTTAGTGGACAGCAGTATTCCAGCCTAGAGAGAACAAGCGATTTGAAGAGAATCATCATGGGCTTGGTGTTTCTAGTTTTGAAGGTTCTCATTATCCATCATATTATTTTTCTAGCAGATGCGGTACATACATTGTTGTGGTCTTTGAAGGCGAGATCCTCTGACGTTATCACTCCCAGGTCCTTCACATTACTTTTTCGCTCTATTGTATGGTTACAATTTGTCGTATACCCTGATACAGTTTTAATTTCCTAAAGTTTTCCATATCTGAGTAGTTGAAATTTTTCTTCATTGAACTTCATATTGTTTTGAGTGACCCATTTGAAGATTTGGTTTATGTCTGCTTGGAGTCTTGTGGTGTCTTCGATGGAGGTCACTGCCATGGCAATCCGGGTGTCATCCGCAAAGGAAGACACGGAGCTATAGCTTACATCTCTGTCTATGTCAGATATGAGGATGAGGAATAAAATGGGAGCGAGTACTATGCCTTGTGGAACAGAGCTTTTCACAGTAGCTGCCTCAGACTTTACTCTGTTGACTATTTCTCTTTGTGTTCTACTTGTTAGGAAATTATAGATCCATCTACCAACTTTTCCTGTTATTCCTTTATCACGCATTTTGTGTGCTATTACACCATGGTCACACTTGTCAAAAGCTTTTGCAAAATCTGTGTATACTACATCTGTATTTTGTTTATCCTCTACAGCATCCAGGACCTTGTTATAGTGGTCCAGTAGCTGAGACAGGCAGGAGCGACCTGCTCTAAACCCGTGTTGTCCTGGGTTGTGTAATTTATGGGTATCTAGGTGGTTGGCAATCTTGCTTCTTAGAACCCTTTCAAAGATTTTTATGATATGGGATATTAGTGTTATCGGTCTGTAGTTCTTTGCAATTGCTTTACTGCCCCTTTGTGGAGTGGGGCTATGTCTGTTGTTTTTAGTGTGTGTGGGATGACCACTGAGTCCATGCTCCCTCTCCATAGAATGCTGAAGGCACGTGATAGGGGCTTCTTGCAGTTCTTGATGAACACGGAGTTCCAGGAGTCTGAGCCTGGGGCAGAGTGCATGGGCATGTCATTTATTGCCTTTTCAAAATCTTGTGGAGATAGGATAACGTCCAAGATTTATGAGATGACCAAATTTTGGGTCTTGTTCATAAAGAATTCATTTGGATTGACGACCCTTAGTCTGGGCAGCGACTCACTGAACACTGAGTCGTATTGGGACTTTAATATCTCACTCATTTCTTGGCTGTCATCTGTGTATGTCCCATCCTGCCTAAGATGAGGCCCAATACTGGATGTTGTTTTTTTCCTTAGATTTGCCATAAGAGAAGAAGTATTTTGTTTTTGTTTTTTCAGTTTCCTTTATGGCTTTTAGTTCTTCCTGAGATTCTTGTCTCCTGTAAGATTCCTTCAGCCTAAGTTCGATATTTGTAATTTCAATAACCAGTGCCTCCCTTCGTATTTCAGATATATTGGCCCCTCTCAGCAGCTTTGTGACTCTTCGCTTTCGTCTGTATAGGGAGCGTCTCTCTCTTTCTAGTTTACATCTTCTCTTTCTTTTTCTTACCGGAATGTGCCTTGAGCAGATCTCAACAACCACAGAGTTTATTTTTTTAGGCGAAGGTTCGGATCTGTGTTGTTTAGGATATCTTCGCAGCTTGTTTCATTTAGGACATGATTGACTTGCTCCCATTGTATATTTTTGCTATTGAAATTGAATTTTGTGAAGAGACCTTCATGACTGATCACATTTTGCTGGTCAGGAGCCCTGTGCATACATGTCTGTACCTCCATTATGTTGTGATCTGAGTGTATTGTCTTTGATACGGTTATATTACGTATCAGATCGTATCAGCGTATTTTCTAGTCTTGTAGGCTCTAATATTTGCTGGTTTAAGGTGAATTTGGTGCAGAGATTTAGTAGCTCGTGTGTGTAAATTTTCATGAGCTGCCTCCTGGGGTTATCTCTGCTAAAATATTATTTGCTACACTCCTCCATTTTAGGTGTCTCAAGATGTGTGGTGTAGTGTGGCTGTGTCAATCTGTGTGGTGTAGTGTGGCTGTGTCAGTGTGTGTGGTGTAGTGTGGCTGTGTCAGTATGTGTGGTGTAGTCTAGCTGTGGCAGTCTGTTTGGTATAATCTGGATGTGGCAGTCTGTGTGGAGTAATTTGGTTGTATCAGTCTGTGTGTTGTAGTGCAGCTGTGTCAGTCTGTGTGGTGTAGTCTGGTTGTATCAGTCTGTGTGGTGTAGTCTAGCTGTGGCAGTCTGCGTGGTGTAATCTGGCTGTGGCAGTCTGCGTGATGTAATCTGGCTGTGCCAGTCTGTGTTGTAGTCTGGGAGTTACATATCACAGTAATCATCAGAGGTAATGTCCATATTGCGTGAGGTGAGGCAGGGGACCAGAGGCGCCACACTGAACGATCCTTTCCCTAGGACTTTCCCACGCCTCACCTCAACGTCGAATTCACCCGAACCTCATATTTGGACATCATGTTTATCTAAACGTCACATTCACCTGGACGTCACCTTCACCTGGATGTCACCTTCACCTGAACGTCACATTCACTTGGACGTCACCTTCACCTGGACGTCACATTCACCTGGGCGTCATCTTCACCTGGACGTCATCTTCACCTGAATGTCACCTTCACCTGGTCGGCACTTTGCCACAGAAGAGCAGAAGACCAAGTCAAGAGTACAATGAGAGCAATAGAGTAATGGTGGAGACACTAGCCAAGGTGGCCAGAAGGGCCCCCATGGGCAGGGCAAAGTTACTCATCATGGGCGATGTCAACCATGAAAACATTGCCTGAAAAATCCTGGAGCCATTTGGGGGACCAGAGACAAAGAGGGTTAAAATGCTGGAAAACTTCATGCACCAACATGTTAGGGACACAACCAGAGAAAGAGTAGAGGATGAACCAGCAAGGTTGGACCTCGTTTTCACCTTGAACACTTCAGACACAGGGATATTACACATGAAAGGCCCCTCGGAGCTAGTGATCACGAGGGCCGGAGTTTCGAATACATATTAGAGTTAATGGTGGAGAGTGAAGCAGTACGAGAAGGACGGGAGAAGCCTAACTTCAAGAAAGGGGACTGCACAGGTATGGGCAATTCCTGCACGAGGTACAGTGGGAAAGAGAGCTAGAGGGAAAGACAGTAAATAAAATGATGGAACATGTGACCACAAAGTGCACAGAGGCTGAGGAGTTCGTATCAAGGGGCAACAGAAACAACGAGAAGATCAGAGTGAGCATTTGGTTTACCCAAAGACGTGGCCAAAGCCAAATGTGTTAGAGTATGTAAAAAGTATAGAAGGCACAGGACTCAGGAAAACAAGGCATTGAGACGAAGAGTCAGAAGCGAATAGGAATGGGTAAAGAGAGAAATCTTATGGCAATTCAAGACTGACACAGTATCAAAAGCCAAATCTGAGCCAAAGTTGTAATAAAGCCAAATTAGTAGGAAAACAACAGTCAAGGACCAGGTAATCAGGCTGAAGAAGGAAGGAGGAGAGCTCACAAGAAGCGACAAGGAAGTATATGGAGAGCTCAGCACAAGATTTAGGGAGGTATTCACAGTGGAGACAGAGGGGCTTCCAGCAAACTGAAACATTGCACACAATCGAGGAGGAGGTGAAGAAACTGCTTGGTTAACCGTAACATAAATCTTCAACAAATCTATCGAAACAGGTGTAGAAGACAGTAACGGGCTCATGTATGATAACCAGCATGACTTTGGGGAAGGGAAATCCTGCATCACAAACCTACTGGAGTTCTACAAGGTAGCAGAAGTAATACAGGATAGAAAGAGATGAGTAAACTATATTTCTTTGGGCTGTAAGTAGGCTTTCAACAGAGTACCACCACACAAGAGACTAGTTGAACAGCTGGAGAAGAGAGCAGAATAGTACTGAATTGGATCAGGGAATACCTGAAAGAAAGGAAACAACGTGTGTTGGTACGTGATGAAGTGTCAGAGTGGGTGCATATGTCGAGTGGGGTTCCACAAGGGTCAGTCTTAGGTCCGGTGCTGTTTCTTGTATATGTGAACGACATGATAGAAGGGATAGATTCAGGTGTCCTTGTTTGCAGACGATGTGAAATTAATGAGGAGAATACAAGTGGACGAGGATCAGGTGACAGGTATAAGACAAGAGAGAGAGAGAGAAAGGTGGGTAGATTGCGTTTCCTTGGACTGTAAGAAGGCTTTTGACAAAGTTCCACACAAGAAATTAGTGCAAAAGTTGGAGGACCAGGCAGGGATAACAGGGAAGTCACTGCAATGGGTCAGAGAATACCTGACGGGAGGTCTCAGAGTGGGCATCTGACGAGCGGGGTTCCACAGGAGTCAGTCCTAGAACCGGTGCTGTTTCTAGTATATGTGAATGATATGACGGAAGGAATAGACTCAAAAGTGTCCCTGTTTACAGACGATGTGAAGTAAATGAGGATAATTCAATCGGAGGAGGATCAGGCAGGACTACAAAGGGATCTGAACAGTCTGCAGGACTGGTCCAGCAACTGGTTCCTGGAGTTCAACCCCAGCAAGAGCAAAGTCAAGAAGATCGGAGAAATGCAAAGAAGACCGCAGACAGAGCACAGTAAAGGGGGCAAAAGACTACGAACCTCACTCAAGAAAAAGGATCTTGGGGTGAGTATAATACTGAGCATATCTCCTGAGGTGCACATCAACCAAATAACTGCTGCAGCATATGGGCGCCTGGCAAACCTGAGAATAGAACTCGGACTTCTCAGTAAGGAATCATTCAGTTTGGAACCCACACCTGGCCAAGCACGTCAGGAAATTAGAGAAAGTATAAAAGTTTGCAACGAGACTAGTCCCGGAGCTAAGGGGTATGTCCTACGAGGAGGGGAAATCGACCTGACGCACTGGAGGACAGGAGAGATAAAGAGGACATGATAACGACATATAAAATACTGAGAGGAATTGACAAGGTGGACAGAGACAGAATGTTCCAGAGATGGGACACAGCAACAAGGGGACACAGTTGGAAGTTGAAGACTCATAGGAGTCACAGGGATGTTAGGAAGAATTTCTTCAGCCATAGAGTTGTCAGGAAGTGGAATAGTTTGGGAAGCGATGTAGTGGAGGCAGGATCCATTCATAGCATTAAGAAGAGGTATGACAAAACTCATAGCGACCAGTGAAGAGGCGGGGCCAGGAGCTATGAATCGACCCCTGCAACCACAACTAGATGAGTACAACTAGGTGAGTACACACACAATTCCTACATTCAAGATCTTAAGTGAAATAAATAAGGCAGATAGGGCTATACCTATTGATGTCTCCCAGTCTTTCTGACATCAATAGATTAGTAGAGTAGCTTCGTGTGACAAGAATCATCAATAATGTTATTAACGCAGATGCTTCTACAGGTGCCGCATGGAAGCCTTCCTGAATATCCTCTCTAATATAAACTCAAACGTCCGTCAGTGTCCAGACTTAGCAGAAAATCAGCGCCCAACGTGGGGCTCGAACCCACGACCCCGAGATTAAGAGTCTCGTGCTCTACCGACTGAGCTAGCCAGGCTTCGCACCACAAGCTGGTTGTAAACGATACTACTCTCCTAGTATGATGAAGAATAGGCTAATAAGTACTCAATAACGAATAGTAATTGGTAATTTAAAACAAAACCAGGACTGGTAGACATGTGTCTATTAGATAGAGCCTCCAGAAGAAGGATAAGCGTAGGAGGTCCACGCTAGGGGGAAGTGTGGGTCAGGTCAGGTCAGAGGAGCACAGCGAAACCCGCATACACGACTCACGAAATCGTAATGACACGATTGCAAACAAACCACACCACGGGTGGGGTTCGAACCCGCGGTCAGAGAATCTCAAAACTCCAGACCGTCGCTTAAGCGACATATATCGAGATATTCAAATGTTATTTGCTTGTGTAATTATTTTATTAGGTTTATTACTGTGTATTCCAGGACGACTTGGGTAAAGGTAACTACTCGAGACTCGGTAGTTTGGAGGACCTGCTTGAGTCTGGTGTCAGGTTGGATACACAAGGGCACAGTGCTAGTTTCAACACTACCTTCGTCGTGTTCCCTTCTGTCTTGTCTGTATTCATTGTTCTTATGATAGACTGAAGTGCTGGTGAAGCCGGATGGAAGTGGATTCGTCTTGTAGCTTGTGAATTCCTGCTTTCAAAGATAGAAGATAACAAGCAGTATGTACTCTACTGCTGCATCTCAGCTACTAGCAGTGTGTACTCTACTTCTGCATCTCAGCTACTAGCAGTATGTACTCTACTGCTGCATCTCAGCTACAAGCAGTATGTACTCTACTGCTGCATCTCAGCTACTAGCAGTGTGTACTCTACTGCTGCATCTCAGCTACTAGCAGTGTGTACTCTACTGCTGCATCTCAGCTACAAGCAGTGTGTACTCTACTGCTGCATCTCAGCTACTAGCAGTGTGTACTCTACTGCTGCATCTCAGCTACTAGCAGTGTGTACTCTACTGCTGCATCTCAGCTACTAGCAGTGTGTACTCTACCGCTGCATCTCAGCTACTAGCAGTGTACTCTACTGCTGCATCTCAGCTACTAGCAGTGTGTACTCTACTGCTGCATCTCAGCTACTAGCAGTATGTACTCTACTGCTGCATCTCAGCTACTAGCAGTTGTACCTACTGCTGCATCTCAGTACTAGCAGGTGTACCTACTGCTGCATCTCAGCTACTAGCAGTGTGTACTCTACTGCTGCATCTCAGCTACTAGCAGTGTGTACTCTACTACTGCATCTCAGCTACTAGCAGTGTACTCTACTGCTGCATCTCAGCTACTAGCAGTGTGTACTCTACTGCTGCATCTCAGCTACTAGCAGTGTGTACTCTACTGCTGCATCTCAGCTACTAGCAGTGTGTACTCTACTACTGCATCTCAGCTACTAGCAGTGTACTCTACTGCTGCATCTCAGCTACTAGCAGTGTACTCTACTGCTGCATCTCAGCTACTAGCAGTGTGTACTCTACAGCTGCATCTCAGCTACTAGCAGTGTACTCTACTACTGCATCTCAGCTACTAGCAGTGTACTCTACTGCTGCATCTCAGCTACTAGCAGTGTGTACTCTACTACTGCATCTCAGCTACTAGCAGTGTACTCTACTGCTGCATCTCAGCTACTAGCAGTGTGTACTCTACGCTGCATCTCAGCTACTAGAGTGTACTCTACTGCTGCATCTCAGCTACAGCAGTGTGTACTCTACTGCTGCATCTCAGCTACTAGAGTGTGTACTCTACGCTGCATCTCAGCTACTAGCAGGGGTACTCTACTGCTGCATCTCAGCTACTAGCAGTGTACTCTACGCTGCATCTCAGCTACTAGCAGTGTACTCTACTGCTGCATCTCAGCTACTAGCAGTGTACTCTACTGCTGCATCTCAGCTACTAGAGTTGTACTCTACTCTGCATCTCAGCTACTAGCAGTGTGTACTCTACTGCTGCATCTCAGCTACTAGCAGTTGTACTCTACTCTGCATCTCAGCTACTAGAGTGTACTCTACTGCTGCATCTCAGCTACTAGCAGTGTGTACTCTACTGCTGCATCTCAGCTACTAGCAGTTGTACTCTACTGCTGCATCTCAGCTACTAGGAGTGTGTACTCTACTGCTGCATCTCAGCTACTAGCAGTGTGTACTCTACTGCTGCATCTCAGCTACTAGCAGTATGTACTCTACTGCTGCATCTCAGCTACTAGCAGTGTGTACTCTACTGCTGCATCTCAGCTACAAGCAGTATGTACTCTACTGCTGCATCTCAGCTACTAGCAGTGTACTCTACTGCTGCATCTCAGCTACTAGGGAGTGTGTACTCTACTGCTGCATCTCAGCTACAGCAGTGTACTCTACTGCTGCATCTCAGCTACAAGCAGTGTGTACTCTACTGCTGCATCTCAGCTACTAGCAGTGTACTCTACTCTGCATCTCAGCTACTAGCAGTGTGTACTCTACTGCTGCATCTCAGCTACTAGCAGGTGTACTCTACTGCTGCATCTCAGCTACTAGAGTGTGTACTCTACTGCTGCATCTCAGCTACTAGCAGTGTGTACTCTACTGCTGCATCTCAGCTACTAGCAGTGTGTACTCTACTGCTGCATCTCAGCTACTAGCAGTGTGTACCTACTGCTGCATCTCAGCTACTAGCAGTTTTACTCTACTGCTGCATCTCAGCTACTAGCAGTGTGTACCTACTGCTGCATCTCAGCTACTAGCAGTGTGTACTCTACTGCTGCATCTCAGCTACTAGCAGTGTACTCTACTGCTGCATCTCAGCTACTAGCAGTGTGTACTCTACTGCTGCATCTCAGCTACTAGCAGTGTGTACTCTACTGCTGCATCTCAGCTACTAGCAGTGTGTACTCACGTCGTGTTCTAGTAAGAGTAAGACTGGTGTACCTGGTCGTGTTTACTATTCTTTGGGCTCATAGTTTCTGCTACATCTTATGGTATTTATTTTCTCCTGCTGTAAAAGTTTGACACTGACTTGCCATGCCCTTACTGGAAGCTGTGGATGCTTCCTGTCTCCCGCCTTATATCTTCATGATTCAGTTTACGGTTTAACGGGTCTTATCTCCTCACATTTGCAAAGATTCTAGATATTGCTTCATACTAGATGTTCATTAATTTGTTCTATAGATACTTAAGTATGCAATTATCCTTTCAATATTTGGTATTATCTTTTGCTTTACATAATATATGAAGATGGTTTTAGGTCAGGTTTTAATTTCTTGTCGAGTGACGCTGATTTCAGTCCAATAAAAATTTATTCTGTTCTGAATACCATGTAAACGTTGGGAACTGTGGCATGAATTGTGCATTACTCAGGTTCTGAACCCAAGTTCTTGCCATGAATCACAGTCATCCAAGGTACTCAGGTTCTGAACCCAGGTTCTTGCCAGAATAACAGTCATCCAAGGTACTCAGGTTCTGAACCCAGGTTCTTGCCAGGAATAACAGTCATCCAAGGTACTCAGGTTCTGAACCCAGGTTCTTTCCACGAATGAGAGTCATCCAAGGTACTCAGGTTCTGAACCCAGGTTCTTGCCATGAATGAGAGTCATCCAAGGTACTCAGGTTCTGAACCCAGGTTCTTGCCAGGAATGAGAGTCATCCAAGGTACTCAGGTTCTGAACCCAGGTTCTTGCCAGGAATGGGGTCATCCAAGGTGCTCAGGTTCCTGAACCCAGGTTCTGCCAGGAATGACAGTCATCCAAGGTACTCAGGTTCTGAACCCAGGTTCTTGCCATGAATAGTCATCCAAGGTCTCAGGTTCTGAACCCAGGTTCTGCCAGGAATGAGTCATCCAAGGTACTCAGGTTCTGAACCCAGGTTCTTCCAGAAGGAGTCTCAAGGTACCAGGTTCTGAACAGGTTCTCCAGGATGAGGACCAAGGTTCTGGTTCTAGAACCAAGTTCTCCAGGATAACAGTCTCCAAGGTACTCAGTTCTGACCCAGGTTCTTGCCAGGCAAAAGTCATCCAAGGTACCAGGTTCTGAACCCAGGTTCTTGCCATGAATGAAGTCATCCAAGGTACCAGGTTCTGAACCCAGGTTCTTGCCAGAATGAGTCATCCAAGGTACTCAGGTTCTGAACCCAGGTTCTTGCCAGGAATAGAGTCATCAAGGTACTCAGGTTCTGAACCAGGTTCTTGCCAGGAATGACAGTCATCCAAGTCTCAGGTTCTGAACCCAGGTTCTGCCAGGAATACAGTCATCCAAGGTACTAGGTTCTGAACCCAGGTTCTGCCTGAAAGTCTCCAAGGTACTCCAGGTTCTGAACCCAGGTTCTTGCCAGAATGAAGTCATCAGGTTCTCAGGTTCTGAACCCAGGTTCTTGCCAGGAATGACAGTCATCCAAGGTACTCGGTTCTGAACCCAGGTTCTTGCCAGGAATGACAGTCATCCAAGGTACTCAGGTTCTGAACCCAGGTTCTTGCCAGGAATGAAGTCATCCAAGGTACTCAGGTTCTAACCCAGGTTTGCCAGAATCAGTCATCCAAGGTCTCAGGTCAACCCAGGTCTCAAGGTACTCGGTTCTGAACCCAGTTCCAGAATAGTCATCAAGGACTCAGGCTAACCAGTTCTTGCCAGGAATAGTCATCCAAGGTACTCAGGTCTGAACCGGTTCTGCCAGGAATGAGTCATCCAAGGGTTCTGAACGGTTCTGCCAGAACATCAGGATCTGATCTCCAGATAGGTCACAGCTGCGAAGGTCTCAGAAGTCACCAGGTTCTCAGTTGACAGTTCCAGATCGTCCAGTCTCAGGTTACGTCTCGGACAGTTAAGGTTCTGCCAGGTTCTTCAGAAGACCAGGTACTCGGTTCGCAGGTCTCCATGATACAGTCACCAGGTCTCAGGTTAACAGGTCTTGCCTGAAAGGTCTCAGGTATAGTTCTGAACAGGTTCTGCCAGTCATCATCAAGGATCAGGTTCTGAACCCAGGTTCTTGCCATGAATAGAGTCATCCAAGTACTCAGGTTCTGAACCCAGGTTCTGCCATGAAGAGTCATCAAGGTCCGGTTCTGAACCCAGTTCTGCCAGGAATGAAGTCATCCAAGGTACTCGGTTCTAACCAGTTCTGCAGAACAGTCATCCAAGGTACTGGTTCTGAACCCAGTTTTGCCAGATGACAGTCACCAGGTCAGTTCAACCCAGGTCAGGATGATCATCAGTCAGGTTCTGCGGAATCAGTCTGGACAACCCAGGTTCTTGCCAGGAATGAGAGTCATCCAAGGTACTCAGGTTCTGAACCCAGGTTCTTGCCATGAATGACAGTCATCCAAGGTACTCAGGTTCTGAACCCAGGTTCTTGCCAGGAATGACAGTCATCCAAGGTACTCAGGTTCTGAACCCAGGTTCTTGCCATGAATGAGAGTCATCCAAGGTACTCAGGTTCTGAACCCAGGTTCTTGCCATGAATGAGAGTCATCCAAGGTACTCAGGTTCTGAACCCAGGTTCTTGCCAGGAATGACAGTCATCCAAGGTACTCAGGTTCTGAACCCAGGTTCTTGCCAGGAATGACAGTCATCCAAGGTACTCAGGTTCTGAACCCAGGTTCTTGCCAGGAATGAAGTCATCCAAGGTACTCAGGTTCTGAACCCAGGTTCTTGCCATGAATGAGAGTCATCCAAGGTACTCAGGTTCTGAACCCAGGTTCTGCCATGAATGAGAGTCATCCAAGGTACTCAGGTTCTGAACCCAGGTTCTTGCCAGGAATGACAGTCATCCAAGGTACTCAGGTTCTGAACCCAGTTTTGCCAGGAATGACAGTCATCCAAGGTACTCAGGTTCTGAACCCGGGTTCTTGCCAGGAATGAGTCATCCAAGGTACTCAGGTTCTGAACCCAGGTTCTTGCAAGGAATGAGTCATCCAAGGTACTCAGGTTCTGAACCCAGGTTCTTGCCATGAATTAGTCATCCAAGGTACTCAGGTTCTGAACCCAGGTTCTTGCCAGGAATGAGTCATCCAAGGTACTCAGGTTCTGAACCCAGGTACTTGCCATGAATGAGAGTCATCCAAGGTACTCAGGTTCTGAACCCAGGTTCTTGCCAGGAATGACAGTCATCCAAGGTACTCAGGTTCTGAACCCAGGTTCTTGCCATGAATGAGAGTCATCCAAGGTACTCAGGTTCTGAACCCAGGTTCTTGCCATGAATGAGAGCCATCCAAGGTACTCAGGTTCTGAACCCAGGTTCTTGCCAGGAATGACAGTCATCCAAGGTACTCGGTTCTGAACCCAGGTTCTTGCCAGGAATGACAGTCATCCAAGGTACTCAGGTTCTGAACCCAGGTTCTTGCCAGGAATGACAGTCATCCAAGGTACTCAGGTTCTGAACCCAGGTTCTTGCCATGACTCACAGTCATCCAAGGTACTCAGGTTCTGAACCCAGGTTCTTGCCATGATGAGAGTCATCCAAGGTACTCAGGTTCTGAACCCAAGTTCTTGCCATGAATCACAGTCATCCAAGGTACTCAGGTTCTGAACCCAGGTTCTTGCCATGAATGAGAGTCATCCAAGGTACTCAGGTTCTGAACCCAGGTTCTTGCCATGAATGAGAGTCATCCAAGGTACTCAGGTTCTGAACCCAGGTTCTGCCAGGAATGAGAGTCATCCAAGGTACTCAGGTTCTGAACCCAGTTTCTTGCCAGGAATGACAGTCATCCAAGGTACTCAGGTTCTGAACCCAGGTTCTTGCCAGGAATGACAGTCATCCAAGGTACTCAGGTTCTGAACCCAGGTTCTTGCCAGGAATGAGTCATCCAAGGTACTCAGGTTCTGAACCCAGGTTCTTGCCAGAATTAGTCATCCAAGGTACTCAGGTTCTGAACCCAGGTTCTTGCCAGGAATGAGTCATCCAAGGTACTCAGGTTCTGAACCCAGGTTCTTGCCATGAATGAGTCATCCAAGGTACTCAGGTTCTGAACCCAGGTTCTTGCTCAGGAATGAAGTCATCCAAGGTACTCAGGTTCTGAACCCAGGTTCTTGCCAGAATGACAGTCATCCAAGGTACTCAGGTTCTGAACCCAGGTTCTTGCCAGGAATGACAGTCATTCAAGGTACTCAGGTTCTGAACCCAGGTTCTTGCCAGGAATGACAGTCATCCAAGGTACTCAGGTTCTGAACCCAGGTTCTTGCCAGGAATGAGTCATCCAAGGTACTCAGGTTCTGAACCCAGGTTCTTGCCAGGAATGAGTCATCCAAGGTACTCAGGTTCTGAACCCAGGTTCTTGCCATGAATCAGTCATCCAAGGTACTCAGGTTCTGAACACAGGTTCTTGCCAGGAATGAGTCATCCAAGGTACTCAGGTTCTGAACCCAGGTTCTTGCCAGGAATGAGTCATCCAAGGTACTCAGGTTCTGAACCCAGGTTCTTGCCAGGAATGACAGTCATCCAAGGTACTCAGGTTCTGAACCCAGGTTCTTGCCATGAATGACAGTCATCCAAGGTACTCAGGTTCTGAACCCAGGTTCTTGCCAGGAATGACAGTCATCCAAGGTACTCAGGTTCTGAACCCAGGTTCTTGCCAGGAATGACAGTCATCCAAGGTACTCAGGTTCTGAACCCAGGTTCTTGCCAGGAATGACAGTCATCCAAGGTACTCAGGTTCTGAACCCAGGTTCTTGCCAGGAATGACAGTCATCCAAAGTACTCAGGTTCTGAACTCAGGTTCTTGCCAGGAATCACAGTCATCCAAGGTACTCAGGTTCTGAACCCAGGTTCAGTACAGAGACGTAATGACCACCCTGCACTATACCTTTTGCGTGCACTGACGTAGTCGGGGTTGGGGTTGTGGAACACGGGGATACTTTTTGCGGCTCGCACACCGCCGAAATACATCTAGTTCGGTGTCCCGTAGCTCAATCGCTAGCGCACTCAGCTCACACACTGAGGTCCGGGGATCGATCCCCGGTACGGGTGGAAAACATTAGGACGTGTTTGCATGACACCTCTGTCCATGTTCACCCATCCATGGGATTCATCTGTCATCAACTTCCAATTTTGTTGACGTTTCTCGCCTCTCAAACAACCTGTCACACATCTACCCTGCCCCTCGAGGGAGGTTCCTTGATGCTGGTGAGGGGCTCTTGATCTAGGGAATTGGATCCGTGCTCCAGTTCCCTGAATAAAGCCTGAATTCCTTAGACCCCCCAAAGGTGCTGTATAATCCTATGGGCTTTCCCTGCTTCATATCACATTCACCTATGCCCTTAGAGTCATGTTCATTATCTCTAGACTCAGTGATGCTGCCTTGGTTACCATCATGACAGTGATGAGTGATGCTGCCTTGGTTACCATCATGACAGTGATGAGTGATGCTGCCTTGGTTACCATCATGACAGTGATGAGTGAGCTGCTGTTCCTCTACAGGTATAGGTGCCTGGTCATCATGACAGTGATGAGTGAGGCTGCCTTGGTTACCATCATGACAGTGATGAGTGAGTTGCCTTGGTTACCATCATGACAGTGATGAGTGAGGCTGCCTTGGTTACCATCATGACAGTGATGAGTGATGCTGCCTTGGTTACCATCATGACAGTGATGAGTGATGCTGCCTTGGTTACCATCATGACAGTGATGAGTGATGCTGCCTTGGTTACCATCATGACAGTGATGAGTGAGGCTGCCTTGGTTACCATCATGACAGTGATGAGTGAGGTTGCCTTGGTTACCATCATGACAGTGATGAGTGATGCTGCCTTGGTTACCATCATGACAGTGATGAGTGAGTGCCTTGGTTACCATCATGACAGTGATGAGTGATGCTGCCTTGGTTACCATCATGACAGTGATGAGTGATGCTGCCTTGGTTACCATCATGACAGTGATGAGTGAGGTTGCCTTGGTTACCATCATGACAGTGATGAGTGATGCTGCCTTGGTTACCATCATGACAGTGATGAGTGAGGCTGCCTTGGTTACCATCATGACAGTGATGAGTGATGCTGCCTTGGTTACCATCATGACAGTGATGAGTGATGCTGCCTTGGTTACCATCATGACAGTGATGAGTGAGGCTGCCTTGGTTACCATCATGACAGTGATGAGTGAGGCTGCCTTGGTTACCATCATGACAGTGATGAGTGAGGCTGCCTTGGTTACCATCATGACAGTGATGAGTGAGCTGCCTTGGTTACCATCATGACAGTGATGAGTGAGCTGCCTTGGTTACCATCATGACAGTGATGAGTGAGGCTGCCTTGGTTACCATCATGACAGTGATGAGTGAGGCTGCCTTGGTTACCATCATGACAGTGATGAGTGATGCTGCCTTGGTTACCATCATGACAGTGATGAGTGATGCTGCCTTGGTTACCATCATGACAGTGATGAGTGATGCTGCCTTGGTTACCATCATGACAGTGATGAGTGATGCTGCCTTGGTTACCATCATGACAGTGATGAGTGATGCTGCCTTGGTTACCATCATGACAGTGATGAGTGATGCTGTCTTGGTTACCATCATGAGTCACATCCTCCTCTCCCTTCTTGGTGATCCATCACCCACCACACCTATGTCTTCACCTCTCCTCCTCTTCCGTTACCACCCATCGTTTCTATCCTTCCTTTACCATCTCGTTATTCCCTCCTTCCTCTCTAATAGCTTCCTTTCCTCTCGTCACCCCTATTTATCACCCTCTCCCATTCTTCATTACTCTATATACACCCCTCCATCCCTGTATACCATCGACATTACTTCCCTTACCACTTCCTTCTACGTTTGCTCCGGTTACCATCTTCAGATTCAGCGAGATATAGACTCACAATTGCAAATCAGATCTTGATTTCTGCACTGAGAAATATTTCCAAATATCCTACACCTGACGCTGTTGTGGGTCCATCAGACAGTGTTGTGGGTCTCACTGCCATCTGATGTGGGCTCACCTGCGACTGTTGATGAGGTCTCACCTGGCCACAGTTTTGAGGTCTCCACCTGCGACTGTTGTGGGTCTCATCATGACTGTTTTGGGTCTGCCTTGGCCACTGTTGTGGGTCTCACCTGCCATCTGTGGGGTCTCACCTGCCCTTTTGGGTCTCACCCCACATGTGTCTTGCCTCCTCTCCCTCTTCTTGTACCATCACCCTCCACTACCTTGTGGTCTCACCTCCACTTTCTCCCTCCCTCTTTGCGTCTCACTCCCAGTCTTTTGGTCTATCACCCTTCCATCTCGTTATTCCCACTCCACTTCCTCTCTCACCTTCCCACGTTTGCTCCTACCTCCGTCCACCGTTGGATCTACACTCCTGCTCAGTCTTGTCTACTGCCACTGAATTTTCATCCACCTGCCGCTGTTGTGGGTCTCACCAGACATTACTGCCTGTTGTGGGTCTCACCTGCCACTTCTGTGGGTCTCCATTTCCACGCAGTTCCAGCTGTTGTGGGTCCTCACCTGCCGCTGTTGTGGGTCTCACCTGCCACTGTTGTGGGTCTCACCTGCCACTGTTGTGGGTCTCACCTGCCACTGTTGTGGGTCTCACCTGCCGCTGTTGTGGGTCTCACCTGCCACTGTTGTGGGTCATTCCACCTGCCCTGTTGTGGGTCTCACCTGCCACTGTTGTGGGTCTCACCTGCCACTGTTGTGGGTCTCACCTGCCACTGTTGTGGGTCTCACCTGCCACTGTTGTGGGTCTCACCTGCCACTGTTGTGGGTCTCACCTGCCACGGTTGTGGGTCATGAGACCTGCCACTGTTGTGGGCCCCACTGTTGTGGGTCTCACCTGCCACTGTTGTGTGGGTCTCACCCTGCCCGCCTGTTGTGGGTCTCCCTGCCACTGTTGTGGGTCTCACCTGCCACTGTTGTGGGTCTCACCTGCCACTGTTGTGGGTCTCACCTGCCGCTGTTGTGGGTCTCACCTGCCACTGTTGTGGGTCTCACCTGCCACTGTTGTGGGTCTCACCTGCCACTGTTTGTGGGTCTCACCTGCCACTGTTGTGGGTCTCACCTGCCACTGTTGTGGGTCTCATCCAGACAGTGTTAGGCAACTCCAGTCCTGCTGGAAGCATTAGTGTTGGATACGAGGTATCATAATGACTATTAAAAGAACAGGTTGATGATACATCTCCTTAATTGCCTAGTTACCCTGTATGTCCCTTTTTTTTCTTAACAAATCTCTCCCTTCACCACCCACCTTCACCACCCACCTTCACCACCCACCTTCACCACCCACCTTCATCACCCTCGACATCATTTCTTCTCATAACTCACTATGATAAATAAGCTGTCCTGAGAGAGTAATATAGAGTAATATTATCTCCGGCTAAGTGTAGAATTCTTGACAATAATCACATTGCATTTCTGAAATCTTTCTTCAGTAAGATCGTCCTTATTTTTAATTGACATTATCAATTTTTCACTAGATAATCAGGTCTTAGGCCAACTGATATTATATATAACTCGTATGGGTTTTCCTGATATTAGAATACATATTATCTGAAACATTTAAGTTTAGATTTAGAAAGGATATTGGTAAGTACTGGTTATCGAACAGAGTTGTGAATGCGTGGAACAATCTTCCGAGTAGGGTGATAGAGGCTAGAACCTTGGGTGGCTTTAAAAAGAGATTGGACAAATATATGAGTGGGAGGGGCTGGGTTTGATTGGTGTCTTGCGTACGGGAGTAAATTATTGGGTAGCTTTGGGTAGGGGTGGTTTTGATAAGGACCTGTCTTGTATGGGCCAGTAGGCCTTTTGCAGTGTTCCTCCATTCTGAATTACCCTGCAGCAGGATTGTAAACAATGTTAGTGCCGTTGCAGGTCCACTAGAGGGACTCGGTGTATTCCTAGTGGTGGTTAGAATCCACCTGGAAATCAAACTGAATCAGGCACAAAGAACCCGCTCATAGGGGAACCAAACTTATGGCGACTTGGACCATTAACTAGTCACACTAGTTAATGCTTGTGGTAACGTATTAGCTCTCCAACAGCTTTGTCAATGTGACATTAGTTGCACATTTGTCACTCTTACCTAACATATTGTCTGTAGTTAAATCTTCATTAATAATAATAATATCTTTATTTACTACAAGTACATGTACAAGGTATACAGGTTGATAAATTAGACACATATGCAACACTTGAGTATCTTTATTGAGGAAACGTTTCGCCACACAGTGGCTTCATCAGTCCATACAAAGGAGAAAGGTGAAGAATAGGAGGAGTTTGAGGTAATCAGTCCCTCCAAGCTTGAGTCGACTCCAAGGTTGGGCACTGACCACCAAACTCCTCCTGTCTTCACGATTCCCTTCTGTTGGACTGGATGAGCCACGTGTCGAAACGTTTCAATAAAGATACTCAAGTGTTGCATATGTTCAAATTTACAACTCGCGGTTCTCTGAACCATTCATCTACAACCATGATTCATCCTCACCTCTGACATTCCCACCTCTTTGCTTTCATCCATTCCTCTTAATTTGTCTTCCTCCTCATCCCTGCTTCTTCTCCCACACAGCTTTCCTCGGCTGAGTCTTCATCTCTTCCTATGTAATTTCAAAGGCCCTAAACTCATCCAGTCACCAAAATTCCTTCCCTACCTCTTGCACCTTCACACTAAACTTTCCCTGCCTTCCCTCTTGCCTCCTACGTCTGCCACAGTTGTGGGCATCCTTCCTCCCCACCTACGTCTCCTACTTTCCCTGTCTTCACCCAGATTCCTTCCTTCATCCTGTGTCTCTTACAATTTTGACAGCTGTCAATGTGTCTTGGACCTCTGTTCCATCTGCCATACCCGACGCTTGAGTCCTGTTTCCTAATTTCTTGCCTTCAGAAATTGTTTAGGTCATATCGGGTTTTACTGAGGAGACAAAACCTTCACATTCACACTGACTTTTACCTTCACATCCACTCTCCGCTGCATCCCATATCTTCTGACCAACATCTTCCATTTGGGACTACCCACACGCAGTTTATTTCCACCTCGTCACTACCACCACACATTGACTTTACTGACCACTCTAGACCACAGCCACCACCTGCTTTGTTGCAGAGCAATATCAGAGGATGCAGGGGAAATCGGGGGGAAAGGGATCCAAATGTTACTCTCCCAGTTTTTATCAACACGAACCGTAATTACATTCCACTGTAGACCTTACTATCTCTATATTTTAATACAGTCACTTGATACTTTCCCCGATGGGACACTTAACAAGAGTGCGCTTCTTGTGCGCCTCTTGTTTCTTTCTCTCGTCTCAACGTTCGTACTTCCCTTCATTATACTGAGACAAGTGTATGTTTAGGCAAGTGGTACACTGCCTGCTCTTCCTATCTGTTTCCTTCTTACCTATCTGATTTTTTCTTTGCTTCCGTCCTTCTTTATTAGGTGATTCAAATGCTCGTTATTTCCTCTGAGTAGTCTTGCTATGACTCTCGTGGGGACCAGTTACAGACCCTCCTCACTTCCCTCCCTCTCCATGTTGTATATACTGGCACTCATACTCTTTTTAAGTCCTCGCACACTCTCACGTTCGTATATAAACGTTTATAGCCTCGTCTTCAGTAGCAGTGGACTTTGGTCTGTGGTACCTGGTCTTGAAGACACGTATCATTTTTCCTCTTCTCATTCTTACACCCTACCTTCGTCGCCCCCGTTGACAGTTTGTGAGACAGATGGGTGAGTTATTGGTATTCCCGCACCTGCATCCTCTTCAGAGGAGTTATTATACCTTTTTATCACCTCCGTTCTTACTGTAGCATCGCTTGCCATCCCTCAAACACCGTATAGACCCTATAGTTCCCTGGTGGTCGTGGGGGCGCTGAGACGCGCTGCGTGGGAGCGCTGAGACGCACTGCGTGGGGGGCGCTGAGACGCGCTGCGTGGAGGCGCTGAGACGCGCTGCGTGGGAGCGCTGAGACGCACTGCGTGGGGGGCGCTGAGACGCACTGCGTGGGGGGCGCTGAGACGCGCTGCGTGGGGGCGCTGAGACGCGCTGTGTGGGGGCGCTGAGACGCGCTGCGTGGGGGCGCTGAGACGCTCTGCGTGGGGGCGCTGAGACGCGCTGCGTGGGGGCGCTGCCATTACAACGCAACCATTAACCGGTTCCTGGCGGGCCTTTTCTCGTTCTCTTAAAGGTTAATATGGCCATCTGACGCTTGTGCAATATTTGCGACTACCGGGAGTCTACCTGGAGAGAATTCCAGGGGTCAACGCCCCCGCGGCCCGGTCTGTGACCAGGTTGAGGGACTGATTACCTCAAACTACTATTCATCTCCCACCGTTCTTCTCTGTGAAGAATAAGACACATGTGCAACATCTGGGAATCTTTATTGTAGACGTTTCACCATCCAGTGGCTTTATCAATACAAATTCTAGGACATAATTGAAAGAGAGCAGAACTCTATACAAGAGATGAAGTATTGCACTAAAGAAGCCACTGGCTTGCAAAACGATTTCTCAATACAGATTGCTAAATGTTGCACAAGCCTCATTCTTCAACATGTCAGTTTTGCAAACCCTTTGCATCATACCATCTGGAGTTACAACATCTTAGCCGAAGCTCATTCCTTAAGCCGGACACAAAAGTGTCCGGGTTAATGGCTTCTTCACCTGACTTCATCCAGGCTGAAGGCGTCCCTTAAGGCTGTGTTCTTGGGACGTCCCTCTTCCTGTTTGCTATTAATTACCTTACCTTTGGACGCCATTCCAATATTTGGTCTTGTCTTTATGTCGACGATTTTGCTAAACGGTGTACAGGCAGTGGCGGACCTACATTTTGGGGGCCCTGAAGCTTGAGCTGTTATGGGGGCCCCTTCGCAACCAGCAACGGCTAGGCCTACATGATACTTTAATAGCTTCTTAATTGTTATATTAACTGTTATTTTTTTATTGAATTACACTATATTATTAATATTACCTCATATAGAAGACCCAAAATCGACTAAAGTCGCTTTGGGGGCCCCTCCAGGATTAAAGGCCCCTAAATTTTAAGCATCGTTAGTTCCACAGTAGGGCCACTTTTGTGTACAGAAGCTCACCGCCAGCTTGAAGCTGACTCCACGTGCTATTGATCGTGCTTCCCACTGAGCCACCTCTCCTGGGCTTAAGCTTTCTGTTGCTAAGACACATCACGACACACATCACGAGACACATCACGAGACACATCACGAGACACATTACGAGACACATCACGAGACGTCCTACTGTATCACAGCTCATTTCAGAGACCAGCACTATCTAAGGTATACTGCCACCTCCCCCCCAAGATGCCACCCACAACAGTCGACAAACGACCAGGTACCTAAGTATTGCAAGCTAAACAGGGACAACAGGTGTAAGGTGACTAACAACCAGGTACCTACTTACTGCTAGGTAAACAGGGACAGCAGGTGTAAGGTGACTAACACCCAGGTACCTACTTACTACTAGGTGAACAGTGACAGCAGGTGTAAGGTGAATAACACCCAGGTACCTACTTACTGCTAGGTGAACAGGGACCAATGTTTCCTCCAGTGCCGGGGATTGAACCACGGACACTCAGTGTGTGAGCTGAGCGAGCTACCAAACGAGTGTGTGTGTGTGTGTGTGTGTGTGTGTGAGTGTGTGTGTGTGTGTGTGTGTGTGTGTGTGTATGTGTGTGTGTGTGTGTGTGTGTGTGTGAGTGTGTGTGTGTGTGAGTGTGTGTGTGTGTGAGTGTGTTTGTGTTTGTGAGTGCCACCTAACAGGCTTGAGACCTCGTGTACCTGAGTGCCACCTAACAGGCTTGAGACCTCGTGTACCTGAGAGCCACCTAACAGGCTTGAGACCTCGTGTACCTGAGTGCCACCTAACAGGCTTGAGACCTCGTGTACCTGAGTGCCACCTAACAGGCTTGAGACCTCGTGTACCTGAGTGCCACCTAACAGGCTTGAGACCTCGTGTACCTGAGTGCCACCTAACAGGCTTGAGACCTCGTGTACCTGAGTGCCACCTAACAGGCTTGAGACCTCGTGTACCTGAGAGCCACCTAACAGGCTTGAGACCTCGTGTACCTGAGTGCCACCTAACAGGCTTGAGACCTCGTGTACCTGAGTGCCACCTAACAGGCTTGAGACCTCGTGTACCTGAGTGCCACCTAACAGGCTTGAGACCTCGTGTACCTGAGTGCCACCTAACAGGCTTGAGACCTCGTGTACCTGAGAGCCACCTAACAGGCTTGAGACCTCGTGTACCTGAGAGCCACCTAACAGGCTTGAGACCTCGTGTACCTGAGTGCCACCTAACAGGCTTGAGATCTCGTGTACCTGAGAGCCGCCTAACAGGCTTGACCTGTCTATCACATATCAATTTCTCAGTATCTTGTATGTCTTAATTATGTTTCCTCTGGACTTTGACCTCTAATATCATATTTACCTTCAGTAGGCTCTTATAACCCTACCATCAGCTCGGGGACAAGTTTCCTTGTAAATCTTTGTACTATTTCCAGCTTCTCTACAAGCAGTGTTAGATGCGGGTTCCATACCATGTGAAATAATAATAATAATATTAATAATAATAATAATAATAATAATAATAATAATAATAATATATTTATTTACTACCAGTACATGTACAAGGTATACAGACCATAGCTGACATCAATGACATACTACTATATAGAAAGCCCCTTGTTATGCTGAGCATTTCCCGCAAATTAGGTCGTTGTCCCAGGATGCGACCCACACCAGTCCACTAACACCCAGGATGCCACCCACACCAGTCCACTAACACCCAGGATGCCACCCACACCAGTCCACTAACACCCAGGATGCGACCCACACCAGTTCACTAACACCCAGGATGCGACCCACACCAGCAAACTAACACCCAGGATGTGACTCACACCAGTCCACTAACACCCAGGATGCGACCCACACCAGTCCACTAACACCCAGGATGCGACCCACACCAGTCGACTAACACCCAGGATGCGACCCACACCAGTCCACTAACACCCAGGATGCGACCCACACTAAACTACAGACCGGTGTCACTTACGTGTATAGTGTGCAAAGTCTTGGAGAAAATCCTCAGAAAAAGAATGGTGGAGCATCTGGAGCAGAACAGGTTAATCAACGCCAGACAGCACGGTTTCAGGGAAGGCAAATCCTGTGTAACAAACCTCCTGGAGTTCTATGATAAAGTAACAGAGGTAAGGCAAGAGAGAGAAGGGTGGGTTGACTGCATTTTCTTGGACTGCAGGAAGGCCTTTGACACAGTTCCTCACATGAGATTAGTAAAAAAGATGGAAGACCAAGCGTGTATAACAGGAAGGGCACTGGAATGGATCAGGGAATACCTCACAGGGAGGCAACAACGGGTCATGGTGCGTGATGAGGTATCACAGTGGGCGCCTGTGACGAGTGGTGTACCGCAGGGGTCAGTCCTAGGACCAGTGCTATTCTTGCTATATGTGAATGACATGACGGATGGGATAGACTCAGAAGTGTCTCTTTTCGCAGATGATGTGAAATTAATGAGGAGAATCACATCGGATGAAGACCAAGCAGGACTTCAAACAGACCTGGACAAGCTTGACATCTGGTCTAGCAAATGGCTTCTCGAGTTCAATCCCACCAAATGCAAAGTCATGAAGATCGGAGAAGGGCAAAGAAGACCGCTGACAGAGTACAGGCTAGGTGGACAAAGGCTACAAACCTCATCAAAGGAGAAAGACCTTGGGGTGAGTATAACACCAAGCACGTCTCCGGAAGCACACATCAACCAGATAACCGCGGCAGCATATGGGCGACTGGCAAACCTAAGATTAGCGTTCCGTTACCTTAACAAGGAATCGTTCAAGACACTGTATACCGTATACGTCAGGCCCATACTAGAGTATGCAGCACCAGTCTGGAACCCACACCTGGTCAAGCACGTCAAGAAACTAGAGAAAGTGCAAATGTTTGCGACAAGGTTAGTTCCACAACTCAGGGGTCTGTCTTATGAAGAAAGGTTGAGGGAAATAGGACTAACAACACTGGAGGAAAGAAGGGTCAGAGGAGACATGATAACGACATACAAAATACTGCGGGGAATTGACAAGGTAGATAGTGACAGGTTGTTTCAGAGAGGGAACACAGAAACAAGGGGACACAACTGGAAGCTGAAGACTCAGATGAGTCAAAGGGATGTTAGGAAGCATTTCTTCAGCCACAGAGTAGTCAGGAAGTGGAATAGTCTAGAGAAAGATATAGTGGAGGCAGGAACCATACATAGTTTTAAGACAAGGTATGATAAAGCTCATGGAGCAGGGAGAGCAGAGACCCAGTAGCAGACAGCGAAGAGGCGGGGCCAGGATGCGACCCACACCAGTCCACTAACACCCAGGTATCCATTTTACTGATGGGTGAACATGGACAACAGGTGTCTTATGGAAACACTTCCCATTGTTTTCCAGCCGTACCGGGGGATCGATCCCTGGACCTCAGTGTATGAGATGAGTGCGCTAGCCATCGAGCTACGGTCGTGAATGCCTCCTTGTTAAAAGTTCTGAAAACTAACCTTAATTTTATCAGCTTCTGGTTTTCCGCATAGATAATTAGGTTGATGTTAACCTCGGGGTGAACCTTGACAGTCATCACCCCGAGGTATTTCTCTTTTCATTTAAGTTTGTAGCCTTTGTTTAATAACCCTGAACTCTGTTTCTGGTCTTTTTTGCCCTTCCCGATTATTATAATTTACTTTTGCTGGGGTTAAATTCTAATATCTACTTGTCCGACTGTTTCTGTGCCCCGTGGCTTGGTGGCTAAAGCTCTTGCTTCACACGGCGAGGGTTCGGGTTCGATTCCCGGCGAGGGTAGAAGCATTGGACGTGTTTCCTTACACCGGTTGTCAATGTTCACCCATCAGTAAAATAGGTACCTGGGTGTTTGTGGACTGGTGTGGGTCGCATCCTGGGTGTTAGTGGACTGGTGTGGGTCGCATCCTGGGAAATGCTCAGCATAACAAGGGGCTTTCTATATAGTAGTATGTCATTGATGTCAGCTATGGTCTGTATACCTTGTACATGTACTGGTAGAAATAAAGATATTATTATTATTATTATTATTATTATTATTATTATTATTATTATTATTATTTTATCCTGGTCAGTTTGATGTCTCTGCTGGTCTACTCTTTGGTTTCACATTTGTGATCTGGGACACCTCTTGCCGGGTCACCACATGGAAAAGACCCGGGCCAGGACCCGTCCTAGTGACACCTCTTGCCGGGTCACCACATGGAAAAGACCCGGGCCAGGACCCGTCCTGGTGACACCTCTTGCCGGGTCACCACATGGAAAAGACCCGGGCCAGAACCCCTCCTAGTGACACCTCTTGCCGGGTCACCACATGGAAAAGACCCGGACCAGGATCCCTCCTAGTGACACCTCTTGCCAGGTCACCACATGGAAAAGACCCGGGCCAGGACCCCTTCTAGTGACACCTCCTGCCGGGTCACCACATGGAAAAGACCCGGGCCAGGACCTCTCCTAGTGACACCTCTTGCCGGGTCACCACATGGAAAAGACCCGGGCCAGGACCCCTCCTAGTGACACCTTTTGCCGGGTTACCACTTGGAAAAGACCCGGGCCAGGACCCCTCCTAGTGACACCTCTTGCCGGGTCACCACTTGGAGAAGACCCGGGCCAGGACCCGTCCTGGTGACACCTCTTGCCGGGTCACCACTTGGAGAAGACCCGGGCCAGGACCCGTCCTGGTGACACCTCTTGCCGGGTCACCACTTGGAGAAGACTCGGGCCAGGACCCCTCCTAGTGACACCTCTTGCCGGGTCACCACTTGGAGAAGACCCGGGCCAGGACCCGTTCTGGTGACACCTCTTGCCGGGTCACCACATGGAAAAGACCCGGGCCAGGACCCCTCCTAGTGACACCTCTTGCCGGGTCACCACTTGGAGAAGACCCGGGCCAGGACCCGTCCTGGTGACACCTCTGCCGGGTCACCACTTGAGAAGACCCGGGCCAGGACCCTCCTAGTGACACCTCTTGCCGGGTCACCACTTGGAGAAGACCCGGGCCAGGACCCGTCCTGGTGACACCTCTTGCCGGGTCACCACTTGGAGAAAACCCGGGCCAGGACCCCTCCTAGTGACACCTCTTGCTGGGTCACCACTTGGAGAAGACCCGGGCCAGGACCCGTCCTGGTGACACCTCTTGCCGGGTCACCACTTCGAGAAGACCCGGGCCAGGACCCGTCCTGGTGACACCTCTTGCCGGGTCACCACATGAAGAAGACCCGGGCCAGGACCCGTCCTGGTGACACCTCTGATTCAAGTTTCTGTTACACGTCATTTACATTCTCAAGAAACAGTACTGGTCCAGGTACTGACTCTTGTGGAACCCCACTCGTCACACTCACCCATTCCAGCACATTCATTTAGGTATTCAGTGGATCTCTGCAGTGCTTTCACTGTCCCAGTGTCGAAAACCTTTCTTGCAGTACAAAAATATACAGTCCTCCATCCCTGCCTCTCCAGCCTCACCTTCATTATCTTGTCACGCAAATCTGACACATGTCCTACACAGGTTTCGATGTTCCGAAACGCCTGCAGATGCTTCACTCCTCTCTCTCTGTCTGTCTGTCTGTCTCTCTCTCTGTCTTTGATGTGTGTACCGTGACGCTTGAGTGCAGACTGGACAGCATCGTGACCCATACTTCATTCCCCTTATGGTGGTCGTCTCTGCTAGGTCACCGTTATGGTGGTCGTCTCTGCTAAGTCACCGTTATGGTGGTCGTCTCTGCTAAGTCATCGTTATGGTGGTCGTCTCTGCTAAGTCACCGTTATGGTGGTCGTTTCTGCTAAGTCACCATTATGGTGGTCGTCTCTGCTAAGTCACCGTTATGGTGGTCGTCTCTGCTAAGTCACCGTTATGGTGGTCTTCTCTGCTAAGTAAACGTCATGGTGGTCGTTTCTGCTTAGTCCCCGTCATGGTGGTCGTCTCTGTTAAGTCACCGTTATGGTGGTCGTCTCTGCAAACAGTCACCGTTATGGTGATCGTCAATGCAAGGTCACCGTTATCTTGGTCGTCTCTGTTAAGTCACAGTTATGGTAGTCGTGTCTGTTAAGTCACCGTTATGGTGGTCGTCTCTGTTAAGTCACCGTTATGGTGATCGTCTCTGTTAAGTCATAGTTATGGTGGTCGTCTCTGTTAAGTCACCGTTATGGTGGTCGTCTCTGTTAAGTCACCGTTATAGTGGTCGTCCATTCTGACAGTCACCGTTATGGTGGTCGTCGCTGCTGACAGTCACCGTTATGGTGGTCGTCTCTGCTGACAGTCACCGTTATGGTGGTCGTCTCTGCTAACAGTCACCGTTATGGTGGTCGTCTCTGCTGAGAGTCACTGTTATGGTGGTCGTCTCTGCTGACAGTCACCGTTATTGTGGTCGTCTCTGCTGACAGTCACCGTTATGGTCGTCGTCTCTGCTGACAGTAACCGTTATTATGGTCGTCTCTGCTGACCGTCACCGTTATGGTCGTCGTCTTTGCTGACAGTCACCGTTATGGTGGTCGTCTCTGCTGACAGTCCCCGTTATGGTGGTCGTCTCTGCTGACAGTCACAGTTATGGTGGTCGTCTCTGCTGACAGTCACCGTTATGGTGGTCGTCTCTTCTGACAGTCACCGTTATGGTGGTCGTCTCTGTTAAATCACCGTTATGGTGGTCGTCTCTGTTAAGTCACCGTTATGGTGGTCGTCTCTGTTAAGTCACTGTTACGGTGGTCGTCTCTGCTAACTCACTGTTAAGGTGGTCGTCTCTGCTGACAGTCACTGTTATGGTGGTCGTCTCTGCTGACAGTCACTGTTATGGTGGTCGTCTCTGCTGACAGTCACTGTTATGGTGGTCGTCTCTACTAACTCACTGTTATGGTGGTCGTCTCTGCTGACAGTCACTGTTATGGTGGTAGTCTCTGTTAACTCATTGTTATGGTGGTCGTTTCTGTTAACTCACTGTTACGGTGGTCGTCTCTGTTAACTCACTGTTATAGTGGTCGTCTCTGCTGACAGTCACTGTTATGGTGGTCGTCTCTTCTGACAGTCACTGTTATGGTGGTCGTCTCTGCTGACAGTCACTGTTATGGTGGTCGTCTCTGCTAACTCACTGTTATGGTGGTCGTCTCTGCTGACAGTCACTGTTATGGTGGTAGTCTCTGTTAACTCATTGTTATGGTGGTCGTCTCTGTTAACTCACTGTTACGGTGGTCGTCTCTGTTAACTAACTGTTATGGTGGTCGTCTCTGCTGACACTGTTATGGTGGTCGTCTCTGCTGACAGTCACTGTTATGGTGATCGTCTCTGCTGACAGTCACTTTTATGGTGGTCGTCTATGCTGACAGTCACTGTTATGGTGGTCGTCTCTGCTGACAGTCACTGTTATGGTGGTCGTCTCTGCTGACAGTCACTGTTATGGTGGTCGTCTCTGCTGACAGTCACTGTTATGGTGATCGTCTCTGCTGACAGTCACTTTTATGGTGGTCGTCTCTGCTGACAGTCACTGTTATGGTGGTCGTCTCTGCTGACAGTCACTGTTATGGTGGTCGTCTCTGCTGACAGTCACTGTTATGGTGGTCGTCTCTGCTGACAGTCACTGTTATGGTGATCGTCTCTGCTGACAGTCACTTTTATGGTGGTCGTCTCTGCTGACAGTCACTGTTATGGTGGTCGTCTCTGCTGACAGTCACTGTCATGGTGGTCGTCAACTCTGCTCAGTAATATTACATACAGTCAGTATTGTATTTCTTCCAGCCTCTGCAACTACAATGTTGTTCTTTATCAACGTTGTTTAATACAATAGTAAGTTAATACAGTAGCAGGTTAATACAGTAGTAGGTTAATACAACAGTTGGATAATACAACAGAAGGTTAATACAACAGTAGGTTAATACATTAGTAGGTTAAAACAGTAGGTTAATACAGTAGTAGGTTAATACAACAGTTTGTTAATACAGCAGTAGGTTAATGCAACAGTAGGTTAATGCAACAGTAGGTTAATACAGGAGTATGTTAATACAGTAGTAAGTTAATACAGTAGTAGGTTAATACAACAGTTGGATAATACAACAGAAGGTTAATACAACAGTAGGTTAATACATTAGTAGGTTAAAACAGTAGGTTAATACAACAGTTTGTTAATACAGCAGTAGGTTAATGCAACAGTAGGTTAATGCAACAGTAGGTTAATACAGGAGTATGTTAATACAGGAGTATGTTAATACTGGAGTATGTTAATTCCGTAGTATGTTAATACCGGAGTATGTTAGTACCGGAGTATGTTAGTACCGGAGTATGCTAATATCGGAGTATGTTAATACCGGAGTATGTTAATACCGGAGTATGTTAATACCAGAGTATGTTAATACCGGAGTATGTTAATACCGGAGTATGTTAATACCGGAGTATGTTAATTCCGTAGTATGTTAATACCGGAGTATGTTAGTACCGGAGTATGTTAGTACCGGAGTATGCTAATATCGGAGTATGTTAGTACCGGAGTATGTTAGTACCGGAGTATGCTAATATCGGAGTATGCTAATACCGGAGTATGTTAATACCGGAGTATGTTAATACAGGAGTATGTTAATACAGGAGTATGTTAATACTGGAGTATGTTAATACAGGAGTATGTTAATACCGGAGTATGTTAATTCCGTAGTATGTTAATACCGGAGTATGTTAGTACCGGAGTATGGTAGTACCGGAGTATGCTAATATCGGAGTATGTTAATACCGGACTATGTTAATACTGGAGTATGCTAATACCGGAGTATGCTAATACCGGAGTATGTTAATACCAGAGTATGTTAACACCGGAGTATGTTAACACCGGAGTAGGTTAAAACAACAGAAGGTTAATGAAGGAGTAGGTTAATACAACAGTAGGTTAATATAGTAGTAGGTTAATACAACAGTAGGTTAATACAACAGTAGATTAATACAACAGTATATTAATACAACAGTAGATTAATACAACTAGTTGTTGTGGAGTAACTGTGATAGACTAGTTGTTGTGGAGTAACTGTGATAGACTAGTTGTTGTGGAGTAACTGTGATAGACTAGTTGTTGTGGAGTTACTGTGATAGACTAGTTGTTGTGGAGTAACTGTGATAGACTAGTTGTTGTGGAGTAACTGTGATAGACTAGTTGTTGTGGAGTTACTGTGATAGACTAGTTGTTGTGGAGTAACTGTGATAGACTAGTTGTTGTGGAGTTACTGTGATAGACTAGTTGTTGTGGAGTAACTGTGATAGACTAGTTGTTGTGGAGTTACTGTGATAGACTAGTTGTTGTGGAGTTACTGTGATAGACTAGTTGTTGTGGAGTAACTGTGATAGACTAGTTGTTGTGGAGTTACTGTGATAGACTAGTTGTTGTGGAGTAACTGTGATAGACTAGTTGTTGTGGAGTTACTGTGATAGACTAGTTGTTGTGGAGTTACTGTGATAGACTGTTGATAAAGTAGGAATCTGATTGGTTGAGCCAGCAGTACGTTAACAGTGAGACTAGTAGACTGGTAGTAGTGAAACTTGGTAATAATTAATTGATAGAGAACAATTATCCCTTTTACTACCGTTGTACCACGCACTACCGTAGTACCACGCACTACCGTTCTACCATGCGAGTGTGAAATGAAGCCTGTTAAATGATTTGCACTCTGGAAGCTGTGATGGTCTTTTCGCTTTGCATAGTTATTAGTATTCACTTAAACAATGTTCAGAGTGTTACTGAACAGTTGTTATTCCTGTAATAACTGTTCTTGTATACAGAAGGTCTCATCTAACTCTGGTTCTGTTTGGCAGATATTGTTGCATATATCCTGTGTAATCAACTCCAGATATTGTTGCATATATCCTGTGTAATCAACTCCAGATATTGTTGCATATATCCTGTGTAATCAACTCCAGATATTGTTGCATATATCCTGTGTAATCAACTCCAGATATTGTTGCATATATCCTGTGTAATCAACTCCAGATATTGTTGCATATATCCTGTGTAATCAACTCCAGATATTGTTGCATATATCCTGTGTAATCAACTCCTTTTCTTGGGTCAAGAAAGGGTAGGTGCCTTTGTGGGGTAGAAACCCCGAGTGATGTCAGCTGGGACATGGATGTCAGCAGGGATGTCAGTTGTTGTGTTGGTCTGTAGAGAAGTGGGATGTTGCAGTGGGATGTTGCAGGGTGTTAGAGCAAAATTGGGTAAGTGATGCTGGCCCATTTAAAACTCTCGTGATGGCTTCGACTGAATACTGAGCTGATGAAGCCATCAAGAGAGTCCGTGTGGAGAGTGAGTAGTTTTGTCTGTGTTATCCCTGAAGGTGGGTGTGACCACCACCTCTGACCTGGTCTTTGTTACCCAAGTGATGTACTAAGATCACAGCCTCTCCCCTGCTCTTAACTCACTCGTATGATGCTTAAACTTCCACCAACCTGTTCTTGATAAGCTGTGACGATATCAAGATCATCAGGGTCAGCTAGATCATTATTCAAATCTAATCAGCCTCCCATGTATCGTCCATATTTCTCAGCCTCACTTTCTCTGTGGATTTCGGTCGCTACTCGATCCTAGAAAGGTATCCCCCGTATAAAGGTATCCCCGTATTGCATCACCCCAGACTCTGTAGGTCAGTGGACACGAAAATATTTGTTAACACATGGACACTAATATCCCCATTTTTTATTATCTCAGAGGACGCAAAATCCTAAAATATACCAGCACATTAAGTTTGAAGCCTCTCAAAATTTGCAATATCAAGTTATCGTTGTTGAGGGTAAATGGACGAGACAGCGGAATTTTGACATGGAAATTAGTATTTAAATTTTCCCAGTTTCTTCTAATACATGCCAATATAAATCAAAATTTCCTCTAAATAAAATTGATCAAAGTTTAAGATTTCAACAATTATTATTATTATTATTATTATTATTATTATTATTATTATTATTATTATTATTATTATTATTATTATTATTATTATTATTATTATTATTATTATTATTATTATTATTATTATTATTATTATTTTTATATCTTTATTTACTACCAGTACATGTACAAGGTATACAGACCATAGTTGACATCAATGACATACTACTATATAGAAAGCCCCTTGTTATGCAGAGCATTTCCCACAAATTAGGTCAGTTTTGTCCCAGGATGCGACCCACACCAGTCCACTAACACCCAGGATGCGACCCACACCAGTCCACTAACACCCAGGATGCGACCCACACCAGTCCACTAACACCCAGGATGCGACCCACACCAGTCCATTAACAGCCAGGATGCGACCCACACCAGTCCACTAACACCCAGGTACCCATTTTACTGATAGGTGAACATAGACAACATGTATAAGGAAACACGTCCAATGTTTCTACCCTCACCGGGAATCGAACCCGGAGACACACCGTGTGAAGCAAGAGCTTTAACCACCAGGCCACGGTAAATAAGTAAATTGTATTATTTATTTTGGCACATAACGCTTTTTTTTTATATAGTTGTCTTAAGAACGTGCGCAAGTCGGGCCTCAGATTTTGTGCCTTGCCACTATTACCGCTGCCATCTATAATTAATACAGACCGTATTGATATCCTTGGCAGACAATATGGGAAGTGTTTAGAGAGTTTCTTGCAACTTAGGTAATTCGTGTTCACCAGGATGCCACCCACACCAGTTGGTTAACACCCAAGTACCTACTTTATGCTAGGCGAATAGGGGCAGCAGGTGTCTTAAGGAAATATAACCAATGATTCACACGTGCCGGGGATCGATCCCGGACACTTAATGTGTGAGCTGAGGACGCTACCAACCAAGCCACGACCAGAAGAGGCATTTTCCAGAGGCATTCCCTTTTCAGTAGCACCACCAGCCTTTTCAGTAGCACCACCAGCCTTCTCAGTAGCACCACCAACCTTCTCAGTAGCACCACCAACCTTCTCAGTAGCACTACCAGCCTTCTCAGTAGCACCACCAACCTTCTCAGTAGCACCACCAACCTTCTCAGTAGCACCACCAACCTCAGTAGCACCACTGTTGCATGCAAAGAGTATGTAACCTTTATTCGGAGCATGTTAAACACACCCACATAGGCTCCCCTCCAACCAGCGAACCATCGTTAAGGGTTTGGTGATGGGGCCCCATCATCAAATCAACGACTCGGTTCAGCCAATTAAAATGCGAGTTTAACAATGACAAAGGTGACGTGGTTACCACTCGCGGTTTGTCATTGGAATTCCTGCATAGAGCTGGTTGTGGAAAGTTGTCTGTCTTTTGGCTGCTGCTTAGCCTAGACAACTGTGGCGTGCACTAAATACTACTCCTTTGTATATAGTGTACATATGTGTAAATAGCACTTTGTTATACTTGGTGAAGGAAAAGACAAAAGTCTTATATAATCACAATTACTTGGTGAAGGAAAAGACAAAAGTCTGGAATTAATCTAACTGATTTTTGAAGGAAATACAATTTCAATACATCTTCTACTGTGTTTCTTTGCTCCAAGCTCCCCCTTTTACACTCAGGTTAACAGGCCATTGAACCTGAGGTTGTAATATGGGTAGCCTGTCCCGGAGCTGAATTTGGAGACTTAGACCAGGAGTTGATCCTAGAGTTGAAGTTCGCGCATGAGCTAGTCTTGTATCTAGATAGCTTGCTATCTGGCATTGCTTACGCTTTGCCAACGCTTCACGAATTTTGTGTGTCATCTTTGCATTCGCTTCGCTATGGTCAGCCTGCTATTGTGAGTATCTGCAATTTGGTTTGTTATTGTCAGCCTTGCTATTGTGTGTGTGCATATTGGCTTTGCTATTGCGTGTCAGCTCTGCTATCGTGTGAATAACCTGCAGTCGTACCGTGCATTTGCGTTACAGCGTGTTAAGTTGAGGGTTAATGCCACCTATTCGAATCAGACGGTTAGTGTCTGAGTTAACTCTACAAAAGTTGCCAAAACTCTCTCTACAGCGTTGTTGGCGTATCGCTCGTTCTATTGGTGTTGAATACCAGCGTACCCTTACTGCTGCTCAGCTGCGTGATATTATAAGGAGTAAAATACAAACTGAAACTATGGCATATCAGTCTCGTGTTTCTCCCTCTACAGGAGTCATCTAGTCCGTGGGCTTCACCGTGCATCCTTGTTAACAAAGCTGATGGAGGGTTCCGAATGTGCACAGATTACCGTAAGGTGAATGAGGTCACAATTGCAGATGCCTATCCTCTGCCACGTCTGGATGATGTAATCGACTTTGTGGGTAAGGCTACTTTTGTATCCAAATTGGACCTCCTTAAAGGTTACTATCAAGTACCTTTAACAGATAAGGCGAAGGAAATCTCTGCCTTCATAATTCCAGGAGGTCATTATCAGTATACAGTGACCCCCTTCGGAATGAAAAACTCTCCTGCATCATTCCAGAGACTTATCCATCAGGCTATTAAAGGACTTGAAGGCACGGCAGCTTACCTAGATGACATAGTTGTTGTGTCGGACTCTTGGGACCAACATGTGTTTAGGCTTAAGGCTCTCTTTGAGACCTTCCAGAGTTTTCATTTAACTGTTAATTTATCAAAGTCATCCTTTGGCCAATCTACTATTAATTTTCTGGGCCATGCAGTAGGTAGTGGCAAAGTGGCCCCTAAATTTGCAAAAATTCTGGCCATTAAAAATTATCCAGTACCCCCTGACAGGAAATCCCTTCAACGTTTTCTAGGGATGGTAGGGTTTTATAGAAGATTCTGTAAAAATTTTGCAGATATTGTTGCACCTCTAACCTCACTTACCAGTCACAAAGTTCCCTTTATTTGGACCCCAGAATGTCAAGATGCTTTTACGAAAGCAAAAAGATTACTTTGTACTGCACCCATTCTGTTGTCTCCAGACTTTTCAAAACCATTTTCCTTGCAGATTGATGCTTGTGAGTCTGGGGTGGGGGCAGTGCTTCTGCAATCTGGGGATGATGGGTTGCAGCCTGTGGCATATTTTTCGGCCAAATACCAACCACACCAGAGGGCCTACTCTACTATAGAGAAGGAGGGCCTGGCTCTGCTTCTGGCATTAGAGCATTTTGATGTCTACGTAGGCCAGTCCTCTCAGGTGGTCACCATCTACAGCGACCACAACCCTCTGGTTTACCTCCAGCACATGAAGAACAAAAATACCAGACTCATGCGTTGGAGTATTAGGTTGCAACCCTACAATATAAAAATTATACACATTGCTGGAAAAATTAATACACTATCTGATGTGTTATCCAGAAGTCATTGTATTTAGTTAGGATGTGTTAGGGACTTTGGGTGGAACCAGCCCTTTTTTTCCCCTAGTGGGTTTTTTTTTTTTTTAGTGGGGGGGTGCCCTGCTACCGACCGCAGGCACCTTGGACCTATGCTAGCCCTACCGTCTGCTGTCTCACTCTTAAGTTTAAAGCTGGACTTTATGTCTCGAGAAAAGTTTAGCTTTAACTAATGAGCGGGATGGTTGAGGGGAAAGGCGGTCCCATTATTATAATGTGCCATGGCGGCACTCTACCCATTTGAGGTGGAAGCCTAGTCCTGAGCCCTCTTGGGGTGGGGGTGTTGCATGCAAAGAGTATGTAACCTTTATTCGGAGCATGTTAAACACACCCACATAGGCTCCCCTCCAACCAGCGAACCATCGTTAAGGGTTTGGTGATGGGGCCCCATCATCAAATCAACGACTCGGTTCAGCCAATTAAAATGCGAGTTTAACAATGACAAAGGTGACGTGGTTACCACTCGCGGTTTGTCATTGGAATTCCTGCATAGAGCTGGTTGTGGAAAGTTGTCTGTCTTTTGGCTGCTGCTTAGCCTAGACAACTGTGGCGTGCACTAAATACTACTCCTTTGTATATAGTGTACATATGTGTAAAAAGCCTTTGTTATACTTGGTGAAGGAAAAGACAAAAGTCTTATATAATCACAATTACTTGGTGAAGGAAAAGACAAAAGTCTGGAATTAATCTAACTAATTTTTGAAGGAAATACAATTTCAAAACATCTTCTACTGTGTTTCTTTGCTCCAAGCTCCCCCTTTTACACTCAGGTTAACAGGCCATTGAACCTGAGGTTGTAATAACCACCAAACTTCTCAGTACCACCAGCCTTCTCAGTAGCACCACCAACCTCAGTAGCACCACCAACCTTCTCAGTAGCACCACCAACCTTCTCAGTAGCACCACCAACCTTCTCAGTAGCACCACCAACCTTCTCAGTAGCACCACCAACCTTCTCAGTAGCACCACCAACCTTCTCAGTAGCACCACCAACCTTCTCAGTAGCACCACCAACCTTCTCAGTAGCACCACCAACCTCAGTAGCACCACGAGCCTTCTCAGTAGCACCACCAACCTCAGTAGCACCACCAACCTTCTCAGTAGCACCAACCTCAGTAGCACCACCAACCTTCTCAGTAGCACCACCAACCTTCTCAGTAGCACCACCAACCTCAGTAGCACCACCACAGCCCCACTCTGCAAAGATGGCAGTAAAGTAATTGCAAAGAACTAAAGACTGATAGTGCTAATATCCCATATCATGAAAATCTTTGAGGGGTTCTAAGAAGCAAGATCGCTAACCACCCAGATACCCATCAATTACACAACCCAGGGCAACACGGGTTTAGAGCAGGTCGCTCCTGCCTGTCCCAATAATAACGCTTTGTGGAAAACACACCAGGGCTGAAGATTTAAAGCCGATCAGAAGAGGCATTCTTTAGTAATCATACAGATTTCAACCCAGACTAAACTAAATGAGTACTATCCTGACCGTAAGATGCATCGAAGACACCGCAAGACTTCAAGCTTACATCAATCAAATCTTTAAATGGGCCACAGAAAACGATGTGAAGTTCAGTGAAGAGAAATTTCAACTACTCAGACATGGAAAACTTGGGGAAATTAAAACTGTTTCAGGGTATAAAACAAATTCTAACCACACAATAAAGCAAAAAACTAATGTGAAGGACCTGGGAGTAATAATGTCAGAGGATTCCACCTTCAAAGACCACAACAATGTATCTATCTAATCTGCTAGAAAAATAATAGGAGTGATAATGAGAACCTTCAAAACTAGGGATGCCAACCCATGATGATTCTCTTCAAATTACTTGTTCTCTCTAGGCTGGAATACTGCTGTACACTAACTGACCCCTTCAAGGCAGGCGAAATTGCTGACCTAGAGAGTGTAGAAAGAACTTTCCCAGCACACATAAGTACGATAAAGCACCTAAATTATTGAGTAAGGTTGAAGTCCCTTGATTTGTATTCCCTGGAATGCAGGCGAGAAAGATACATGATAATATACACTTAGAAAATCCAAGAAGGATTAGTACCAAACTTTCTCACGTAAATCACTCCCTGCGAGAGCAAAAGACTGGCAAGAGATGTGTGGAGAAAATTCTCCAGAAAAGGGGGTATCTCTCAGCTTTCTCAGCCCCTCTCTCAGCCCTCTGAGGGACTTAGCCCTCCTGGAAGAGGCTGATGGAGTCTTACTTCCTCATAAATAGATTAATTGAACACACATGTTCTTACCAGCATCACGAGACTCACTATTTTCTCTTTCCTAGAGCTCGTTGCAACTACAAGTGAGAGCTAAACTAGAGTAATTACCCTTTTCTGCTTAGGAGGAAAATTAAGGAGAAACCTGCACCCATTTTATCTACAAGTTGGAACTATTAGGAATTCTAGTCTATAGCTAGATAACAAGAAATCTACCATCTTGTATTGAATACTGTTGCAGTGTTTAGCAAGGAAGAGAATGCTGAGTTCAGCATATCCTTTGTGGGGACACTGTCAGGAGGGCGAGGAGCACAGGTGGCAGGCAGAGTGCTTCAAGGAACAACGAGAACGAGACGTGTGTGTCACGAGGGCATTGCCTCCTTATCAAACAAAAGACAAAGGGACAGTAGTGACCAGTGCGTTTTTGACTCATGTTCAATCTGACAATCTCAGGAAACTAGGGAAGTTAGACTAGTTCCCTTATATAATCCAGGAAATTCGCTGCAGAACTAATCACGTGGTGTTATTAAGTATCCATGTTCTTCCTGTTGTGGATAATTCCACAAAACTATAAACAAATGATGGAACTGAATAGTGACATGCAACCAGTAGCGAGTGATTATAACAAACATTCCCGGCGTAATGGTGAGCATCATTGCAACATTCTCCAAGACATTCAAGCCTTCAGTCCACCCAAGACAACGATACTGGGGTCACACTTTCCCTGCCACAATCTAGGGGAAATTGGGTCAGTTACAATACCCAGGTAAGTCCAGCCATACTCACACATAGTTATGTTAGCTGCAGCTGATAGATAAGGGTGAGATTTGACTCTAATTACCAATAGACCTCGTTATCGGTGGGCTTTTAAGCCCAAAGCAAGCGAGTACAACTACTACTAAGCATTTCAAATAAGGAATGAAAAGCTGATATATACGCTCCTTTGAGTCAAATTGATATATAACAAACTTATTAATCTACAGCCCCGGTTGTTAGTGGACGGCACCCCAAAGGGTTGGCCAGGTTGTGGCTGCTGGACATCTTGCCCCGTTACAAGATAAGTAACGATTAATATACGTTGTTTCATGCAAGAAAGTGTACTTATCTAACCAGTTCTCCACAAAAACATGCAACATTGCCTCAATGAAAGCAGGGGCGCCACTGGAACACTAATAGACAACGCAGTAAGTGACAGGGGCCCAAGACTGTTCAACTGCTTCCATGCATACATAAGGGGGATTACCAATAGACCCCTGGCTGTCTTCAAGAAGGCACTAGACAGGCACCTAAAGTCAGTACCTGATCAGCCGGGCTGTGGTTCTTAGGTCGGCTTAAGTGCTGCCAGCAGTAACAGCCTGGTTGATCAGACCCTGATCCACCACGAGGCCTGGTCTCAGACCGGGCTGCGGGGGCGTTGACCCCCGAAACCCTCTCCAGGTATACTCCAGGTATACTCCAGGTATTTATCTAAGTGACTCACACTGTGTATATGACATATTAAGTTGCTGTGACATATTATTATGGCAGATTTTAATATGCTCATTTCTCACCACATGTCTCACTTCTCACAACATTCCTCATATTTCACAGACGCCTCGCATGTCACCACCTGTCACACTTATGACAACACCACTCACCACCCGCCTTACCTCTCATCACACTCCTCTTCCTATACGACTCATCTCTCACAACACATTTTTCCATATGCCTCACCTCACCACTCCTCTCATCATGCCCCACACCCCACCACACCTCTCATCATGCCCCACACCCCACCACACCTCTCATCATGCCCCACACCCCACCACACCTCTCAAAAAGCCCCACACCCCCCCACACCTCTCATCATGCCCCACACCCCACCACACCTCTCATCATGCCCCACACCCCACCACACCTCTCATCATGCCCCACACCCCACCACACCTCTCATCATGCCCCACACCCCACCACACCTCTCATCATGCCCCACACCCCACCACACCTCTCATTATGCCCCACACCCCACCACACTTCTCACTACCACACCTCTCACCACCCACCACACATCTCACCACCTACCACACCTCTCACCACCCACCACACATCTCACCACCCACCACACCTCTCACCACCTACCACACCTCTCACCACCCACCACACATCTCACCACCCACCACACCTCTCACCACCCTCCACACCTCTCACCACCCACCACACCTCTCATCACCCACCACACTTCTCATCACCCACCACACTTCTCACCACACTTCTCATCACCCACCACACCTCTCACCACACCTCTCATCACCCACCACACCTCTCATCACCCACCACACCTCTCACCACCCACCACACCTCTCATCTTAAGACCAGTCACACTAACACCAGGCCGCCTTCTCTGGTCGGGGCCAAAATACACAGTTTGTTACTCTCACCGAAGTTTTTGCATTTTTTTCTGTAGTATATTGATCAGTGTTTACCTGCCTCATCTGACCTTCCCAGGGCTTCTATTCATAGGTTTACTATTAACATTATCATCATCTTTAAGAAATAGCGCTAATTTAACATGGGTTGTATTGCTCCTGGATAATGGCACATAATCAGGACCCATTTATGGTAGTTTCTGATTTATGTAAGTACGTGTAAGTAACAGGATCACTGGAGCAGGTATACCTGTCCAAGTAACAGGATCACTAGAGCAGGTATACCTTCCCATGTAATAGGATCACTGGAGCAGGTATACCTGCCCATGTAATAGCATCACTGGAGCAGGTATACCTGCCCATGTAAAAGGATCACTGGAGCAGGTATACCTGCCCATGTAACAGCATCACTGGAGCAAGTATACCTGCCCTTGTAATAGCAACACTGGAGTAGGTATAACTGTCCATGTAATAGCATCACTGGAGCAGGTATATCTGCCCATGTAATAGCATCACTGGAGCAGGTATACCTGCCCATGTAATAGCATCACTGGAGCAGGTATACCTGCCCATGTAAAAGGATCACTGGAGCAGGTATACCTGCCCATGTAACAGCATCACTGGAGCAAGTATACCTGCCCTTGTAATAGCAACACTGGAGTAGGTATAACTGTCCATGTAATAGCATCACTGGAGCAGGCATACCTGCCCATACATGACAGGTCTTTTTCATATCTAGCTCCTCTTCCCCCCACTCAAATACCTCTCCAATCCATTCTTCAAACAACGGAATGGTTATCTAATATGCATATTAGCACATGCTACGCAGGTCCAGTGGTACATGGTTATCTAATATGCGTATTAGCACATGCTACGCAGGTCCAGTGGTACATGGTTTTGAAAATCGACATGGTGAAGATTGAGACACTTATGTAACATATGGGAATCTCTTCTTTGTATTGGACTGATGGAGCCAGTGTGGGACGAAACGTTTCTTCAATAAAGATACCCATATGTTGCATTAAGTGTCTTAATCTATTCAGGTCCTACTCAAGTTCAAAGTAATAAGGTTTTACCTTCGACAACACTACTGTGCCTCTCTGACCTTCCCGAGCCCGACAAACTAATATTTTAAATCATAAACCATACCACGGGCGGGGTTAGAACCCGCGATCAGTCTCAAAACTCCAGACCGACGCGTTAGCCACTGGGCCAGTTGGCTACAACAAGAGTCATCCAACTAGATATATTTATACACAATAGGAAGTGTTACGGCCCCCTATCTAACAATGGTATTTAGGTAATTACCTCACCGGCCGGCAGTCAAGGGGTTACGTCATCAGACCTGATGTTTGACTGCCGGGCGGCTTGACTGACAGTGCTAACGAGACC
>WNWK01017671.1:0-41836 GCA_009830355.1 Cherax destructor
TGTTGCCCGGGGTATGTCACGATAGTTGATTCCGAAGTCAGCCATCACCACATATGAGGTATCGGCTTACGTAACGCTTTTCGGGAATAAGCCCTTCATAGGGCCCAACTTGGGGACCCCCCTCCATTCCGCGTTCACCGTGTGGATCCTCCATACTCGCTGAAAAGACCAGTAATATCCGTCGCATCCGCTTAAAAGGGACATTCTTGCCCTTTGAAAAAGTTTGCCTTGATACGTCTTTCAACCGAACTTGCATTGTCGAGTTGACAGTATACACCTTGTCCTGGTGCTGATCAACAAGGCGTTCATAAACTGCAGCAGTAGTAGTTTGACGAAAACTCGGTTGACCCCGTTTGCGCTACGCCGTATAAATCCATAATATCTAAGCCACACATCATGCAGAATCGTGGAGCACTGTTGCAGCCGTGGCTGGATGTATGACGCCGGTGACCATGTCAATACACACTGTGTTAGAACGACGTCGGACAACAGTCTCATGACAGTAGTTTAAGCAGTTAGCCAATTGCGAAAGAGTGTCACCAGGCGGCAGACCAGTGTACAGCACGTCCACCCCCGACCGAAGAGGGAGGCAACATATGTTGGAGAGTTGGCTCAGCCATCATGGAACTTTGAAAAAGTTTGGGTTGACAGTAAAAGGGAAAAGTTGAAACCCCATGAGGTAATTGTTAAGGAAGCTGAGCCAATTCAACAATTCTTGTGTGGGAAAAATCAGCATGAAAATGGGATATGGAGGAAGAAGTGAAATTCTTCCAACATCAGTTTGTAGTGCTTAGGGGAGGGTCAGTGGGCATCCTCATGCTTCATGATTCCCAAATTAGATGGCACCCTGAACATATGCACTGACTGCCAAAGGTACATTTAACAATTAAGGTTTACAGATTTAGAAAGATTGATACTGATGCACTAAGAGATGCAATTTTTTAAATAAACAAACATTTGGCAGGAGAATTGCATTTCCATGGCCTGTGTGCCAGTACCATTTCCATGTGTATAATGCCAATTGGGTTTTTGCACAAAAATTTATGTGTGAGATAGAACGAGGGTATTTTTGTAAACTTGATGTACACAGCCTGGGTGCAAGGGATGTCTTCTGATGTTTGTTTTGTACTGGAGAGGTTGCAGAATTGTTACTATGAACAACTTTCTAAGTTTGTGTCAGCATTTTACCACAGGAAAGACAATTTTCACCTTGGGGTTGGCTATTCAGCAATTGTATGTCTCAGGATCTCTTCATCCTGTTCCTGTGTATGGTGACCAAAATCAGATTTCTTAAGACATTTGATCAGCGAACAAGCACAATTATATAACTTACCGCACAGATGCACCTTTGAGGCAGTGCCATTAAAACACACAAAGGTGCTACAGGAACACACAGGTACTACAGGTACACAAAGAAATCAGTGGGTAATATTCAATGGAATGTTCTCACATACAGCAAGGTCTGCAAATTCAGATTAGGACTGAATGCATATAGTATACACATACATACATACATACATATATATATATATATATATATATATATATACATACATTCACACATGTATATATAGTATACATACACATACATATATAAAGTCAGGAGCTTACATGCAATATGTGGGTTATGTAACAATAAAAGAATTGTAAGTATGCAAATGAGCTTTCCCTTGTATACATTAACACAAGAAGAGAGAGAAAAAACTTAACACATGTTTGTGAGCTTAATTTACTTAGTGCTTAATAAAAACACTGCTAAGTAAGTGCTTATTCAGGTATACACAAATACAGTTACATAAATTATCATACATAGCAGCAAATGTGTAGACAACCTAGGGTAACCCTAGCTAACTAGCTATGTTAACAATAATAATAATAATAATAATAATATATCCTTATTTCTACAAGTACATGTACAAGGTATACAGGCCAAGCTGACAACAATAATAAAAGGCCTAGTGCCTAGGCCTTTTGTGTATCCATATGCTCTTGCGCTGCCGTCCACAGGATGGATATGGGGTGCACAATAAACTAGACACTTCGGTGGCAAAATCTAAATCTATCTTCAAGTACATGTAAAAGGTATGTATACAGGCTTAGCTGACATCAATGACATACGTAAACAGCTTACCACCTCTTATGTACAAAAAGCTTCACAGGTACTGTCACCAATTATAGCAACACTATTCAATAAATCCATCGAAGCCTCTACCTTCCCATCAATTCTCAAAATAGCTAGGGTCACCCCTGATCCACAAAGGAGGTGATCAAACTGTCTTGAATAATTATAGACCAATTTCTAATTTACCACTGCTTTCGAAAATCTTTGAAAATTAATTCATAGACAGATCTATTCCTACCCGTCTCACACAATGTACTCAACCCCTGTCAATTTGGAATCAGGACCAACAAGAGCACAAACGATGCTATTATACACATGTTAGAGTTAATATACACCGCACTTAAGAAGAAAGAGTCCCGCTGGAATCTTCATAGACCTACGCAAAGCGTTTGATACAGTTGACCATGATTTACTGCTCAAAAATTAGCACACTATGGTATAAGGGGCACCCATAAACTACCTAAAGTCATACCTTAGTAATAGAAGCCAATACTGTACACAAATGGAGCGAACTCTTCCACACAACAAATTACAGTCGGAGTCCTCAAGAAAGTGTCCTGGGGCCACTCCTATTCTTCATTTACATAAATGACCTACCAAATGCATCACAACTACTCAAACCCATTTTACTTACAGATGACACAACATATGTCTTCTCACCCAAATCCAGTTATACTGGCCAACACTGTTAATGCCGAATTACAGAAAATATCAACATGGATGACGACTAACAAGCTTACTCTCAATACTGACAAGACCTAATTCATACAGTTTGGAAACAAAGCCACAAATGTTCCACTTAACATAACGCTCAATGGCTCACCCATCACAACTCACAGAGGGAAAATTCCTAGGAATCCACCTTGACAGTAGTCTTAAATTCCAAACACACATACAACAAATTTCCAAAGAAAATCTCAAAGACAGTTTATTGACTTAAGACTCAGGGAGATTGACACCAGTCAGTCCATCTATCATCATTCTATCAAGCAGGAGGAGCCACATGTCTATGGTGCATCCAACAAAATAAGGAGACTCTTGGATGTCACACCACGCCTCCGGCTGGGTTACAAGTATCTTTGGCAGGTTAAATCACCACCACCAGATGTAGACCAAACAAAATGTAAACTCTGCCAGTTGGATTATTGTCACACCCTGCGTCATTATGTACTGGAGTGCGATAAAATTAATGAATTCAGAGACAACTCACTCAGAAATATTCAAGATATGTCAAAGTATTTTACCACAGTGGTATATTATAGACCATTCTGGAAAAATACCCTGACTTTGCTCCCTGTAAATAAAGCATTGCCACGTGTGTGTGTGTATGTATGTGTATTGATTACCATTTTGTCCTATGCACATGTCGATTGAAAGCTGGGCCTGTTGTATGTGCGTGTGTGTATGTATGTATGTGTGTATGTGTAATTTGTTCATGATTGTAACTATATATGAAGTGATTATGATTCATTACCTTTGTAACTTGTCATAATTGTGACCAGATCTAGTTCATTACCGCTGTAACTTGTTCAGCTATCAAAACTTTGGAGTCCAGTCAATGGACCAATTATGTACCTCTGTAATCTTTTGACTACTGCCCACAGGATGGGTATGGGGTATAATGAAGATATTAAACTAACATATGACAACAGGAAAATGCAACCCTTTCGGCTGGTGCATTTTTTCCCGTTTCCTCTCTATCTGTCACCCCTGTAAGGACATCACTGCTTCTACCAGGTTTTGCTGGTAATGTGTCGACACTGTTCCCTAAGGCATCATCTCCAATATCTCCCTGGCTGTCTTCAAACAGGCACTGGACAGGCACCTAAAGTCAGTACCTGACCAGCCGGGCTGTGGCTCGTACGTCGGTTTGCGTGCGGCCAGCAGTAACAGCCTGGTTGATCAGGCCCTGATCCACCATGAGGCCTGGTCACCGACCGGGCCGCAGGGCGTTGACCCCGGAACTCTCTCCAGGAATACTCCCAAGTATACAGGCAAAGAAGCAGTCAGGAAGGCAGGCAGCCAGATACAGGCAAGATAGCAGTCAGATACAGAAAGGCAGCCATATAGACAAGAAAGCAGCCAGATAGACCGGCAGGCAATCAAGTATTCAGCCAAACAGGCAGCCAGATAGACCAGCAAGGAGGCAGGCAGTCAGACAGGTAGGCATGGAGGCCAGCGGGCAGCTAAATAGACAGGCAGGCAGCCAGATAGACAGGAAAGCAGGCCGACAGGCAAGGAGGCAGACAGGCAGCCAGATACAGGCAAGGAGGCCGACAGGCAGCCAGATACAGGCAAGTAGGTAGATAGGCAGCCAGATACAGGCAGGTAGGCAGACAGGCAGCCAGATACAGGCAAGTAGGCAGACAGGCAGCCAGATACAGGCAAGTAGGCAGACAGGCAGCCAGATACAGGCAAGTAGGCAGACAGGCAGCCAGATACAGGCAAGTAGGTAGACAGGCAGCCAGATACAGGCAAGGAGGCAGACAGGCAGCCAGATACAGGCAAGTAGGTAGACAGGCAGCCAGATACAGGCAAGTAGGCAGACAGGCAGCCAGATACAGGAAAGCACCGACAGGCAAGGAGGCAGACAGGCAGCCAGATACAGGCAAGGAGGTAGACAGGCAGCCAGATACAGGCAAGGAAGCAGACAGGCAGCCAGATACAGGCAAGTATGTAGACAGGCAGCCAGATACAGGCAAGTAGGCAGACAGGCAGCCAGATACAGGAAAGCAGGCCGACAGGCAGCCAGATACAGGCAAGGAGGTAGACAGGCAGCCAGATACAGGCAAGGAGGCCGACAGGCAGCCAGATACAGGCAAGTAGGTAGATAGGCAGCCAGATACAGGCAGGTAGGCAGACAGGCAGCCAGATACAGGCAAGTAGGCAGACAGGCAGCCAGATACAGGCAGTAGGCAGACAGGCAGCCAGATACAGGCAAGCAGGCAGACAGGCAGCCAGATACAGGCAAGTAGGCAGACAGGCAGCCAGATACAGGCAAGGAGGCAGACAGGCAGCCAGATACAGGCAAGTAGGTAGACAGACAGCCAGATACAGGCAAGTAGGCAGACAGGCAGCCAGATACAGGAAAGCAGGCCGACAGGCAAGGAGGCAGACAGGCAGCCAGATACAGGCAAGGAGGTAGACAGGCAGCCAGATACAGGCAAGGAAGCAGACAGGCAGCCAGATACAGGCAAGTAGGTAGACAGGCAGCCAGATACAGGCAAGTAGGGCAGACAGGCAGCCAGATACAGGAAAGCAGGCCCACAGGCAGCCAGATACAGGCAAGGAGGTAGACAGGCAGCCAGATACAGGCAAGGAGGCCGACAGGCAGCCAGATACAGGCAAGTAGGTAGATAGGCAGCCAGATACAGGCAAGTAGGCAGACAGGCAGCCAGATACAGGCAAGTAGGTAGTCAGATAGAGGCAAGCAGCCAGATAGCCACGCCGAGGGTCTGGGTTCGATTCCCAGCCAGGGTAGAAACACTGGGCGTGTTTCTACACATGTTGTCTATGTTCACCCATCAGTAAAATGGGTACCTGGGAGTTAGTCGACTGGTGTTTACCTGGAGAGAGTTCCAGGGGTCAACGCCCCTGCGGCCCGGTCTGTGACCAGGCCTCATGGGTCGCATCCTGGGACAAAACTGACCCAATTTGCGGAAATACTCTACATAATAAGGAGCTTTCTATATAGTAGTATGTCATTGATGTCAGCAACGTCTGTATACCATGTACATGTACTAAATAGATATATTATTATTATTATTATCGGACTCACGACCGACGACCGGTCGGAACGTAAGCCGGTGGTAAGTTGATGACTATCTGCATTATAAACATAAAATTTTAATAATATAACTTACCATTATCATTTTCCCTTTATCTTCCAGGGAAGGCACATACGTTGGCCTAATTCCAACATACATTCCCCGCGCAGCCTTTGTACTGTGCGGACGTGGTGCTTATATTTTCCACAACATGGCTGAATCGAGCAGACGCCGTATCAACACTGTGTTTGGAGTTGGTGAAGGGGACATTGCAACCTGAAACGGTGTCTACGATGTTGCAACGAATCCTGCAGGATGTTTATCATTTAGACATCGGAGACCTGTATGGAGTGGCGTTAAATGAAATGAGCAGAGTGTTTATCAAGTTGTCATCGACTCAGGAGTACGAGCGCTTGGTTGACACTTATAATCGGGTCTATGCAGTTTCCAGCGGTATGGAGGTACGACTGAGGGACGTTTCACGCACTTACACATGGATTAAAGTGCGTAACGTTCCATTTGAATCGGACTCTGTGGATTTGATGGACGTTTTCAAGGATTACGGTATCGTCCATGCAGCGAATGTTGGAAAATGGCGAGAGGGGCCTTTTGAGGGCCTCCTAGAGGGCTCTTACTCGCTGAAAATGACCATCAGGCGTCCCATCCCGTCGTATGTTGTACTACCGGAATTCAGGACACAAGTGTATGTTACGTATGCAGGGCAAAGGAGGACGTGTCGTGTGTGTGTGCAGCATATGATCATATGGCGGCGGAGTGTCCTCGGAGGGTACAACAGCGTGTGGTGACACAGATGAACAATGATCTACTGGGAGAGGAGGGTCCTGAGAAGTCAAAGGGAGGACCTGCTCATGGTGCGAAGAAATGGAGTGAAATTGTGGAGAATAGTATGGATACCTGTCGAACGCTACCTGTGGAGGCATTGGTGGGTCAATCACAGGTGACAGTGGTGGATCAACCACAGGTGTCAGTGGTGGATCAACCACAGGAAACAGTGGTGGAGGACATTCCAGAGGTGGTTAGCCCATGCCTGTCTTTGGGGGAACTGGGGCATCTGTTGGATGAGGCCTTACCGGTGCTTAGTGATGAAGGTAGCCCTGTGACTAAGGAGAGTATGAGGTGTGAGGCAGCGATGGGTGCTAGTGAAAATGTTAATGAGAAGGGGAGTGTGATTGTCATAGTGGATGTGCATGAGTGTGCAAAAGGTAATGATGATAGTGATAATGGTATGGAATATGCAAGTGAATCAAGGAAAAGGTCTGTAGCCTCTTCGGATGGGGAGGACATTTTAACACCACCACAGAGGTCTTGTAAAAAACCCTTGGTGGTTGCGTCACAGACAGGGAAAGGAGGGGTTGCCTATAAAGACCGAGTAAAAGGGGAAAAGGGAGGGAAGTGTGGGGCTAGAGTAGGGGAACAGAGAACCCCTGTGGTGACGCAACAACAAAGAAGACGAGGCAAATCCACAATAGTCTTTTCAGGAGTTTAACTATTAATGTTAATGGTACGAGGGATGAAATTAAGAGGAAGTGGGTAGGGGTGACCTTAAGACGTTTTGATATACAAGTGGGTTTTCTGCAGGAACATAACTTTAAGATTGGTAGAGACTTGCGTGTGGAGGGGTATGATGTGTTTGCTGGTTCAACTAGGAGATTAAAGGGTGGGGTTGCAATAGTCATACAGGTGTCTAGCCCTTTTCAGTTGATGGCTTGGGAGGAGTGGGGATGGCAGGATTGTAAGGGTAGATGGGGAATGGGGAGGTATAAGGGTTAGCTTTGTTGGTGTATATATGCCAGCAGAGTCTAATAGAAAAATAAAAGAAGACTTTGTGAATGATCATCTAGTATATGCTTTGCGGGGACTGCCAGGAGTGGTGGTTGTGGGGGAAAATTGGAATTGTATCATAAGAGGTAAGGATGCGGAACCGCGGGGAGCTGGATGTGTATTGGGAGTATTGAGAGACGTATTGAATGGAGTGGGTTTAAAGGATGTGGTGAGAGGAGGGCTAGTAGAGAATACCTTCTTTAGACGAGATTATGCTGCTAGGCTGGATAGGATTTATACAACAGATCAGGTTAGGGTAGTGGGGATTAATATCATAGATGTGGGATTTTCGGATCATAGAGGAGTTATGGTGGATGCAACATGGGAAGGAGCGGTAAAATGGTTTAAGGGGTATTGGAAATTAAATGGTAAATTGTTGCGTGTGGAGGGCCAACAAGAATCTTTTGCACATTGGTGGAGGGAGCTATGGAGGCAGGGGAAAAAACTGAGGAACGATAGTGAGGCTTTTTTGAATTGGTGGGAAAGGGTAGCTAAAGAAGGAATTCAAAGGTTCTATAGGAGGTTGGGCAGGGAGGTGGTGTGCTGGTCTTATGGGTTGCAGAAATACGTGGAGGGATTATTGGGAGAGTGTTATGGGAGACAGGGAACATCTGCTTTACAGGAAATTGGGTTTTAAAGGATAAGTTGCGTAGTATTCAGAATGAGCGTTTTGATGTCTGTCGTATGCAAGCAGGGATAGATGATGTTTTATGGGAGATAGACCGTCAAAATATGTGTTAAATAAGTGCAGAAAAAAGGGAGGGTATGACAATTTCATGTGGAAGTGGGGGAAGATATTGGTGGCTATGTGAAGGGGCAGAGATTACGTACTACAGAAGCGATAAGTATATGCGGATAAATGGTTTAAAAAGTATTGGAGTTGTGGACGGGTGAGTGAGCATGAGAGGGACATTGTATTAGAAGGGATAGTGAAAAGAGTGGGGGATGGTGATAGAGCAAGTATGGAAGGACCTGTTAGTGAAGAGGAGGTATGGGAGGCTGTGAATGGTTTAAGTGAAGGAAAGGCTCCTGGGTTAGATGGAATAATTAATGAATTTTATAAGGTACATTGGGGGCTCTAAAGGAATGTTTAGTTTCATTGTTTAATATAATGAAAGAGGAGGGTCGTATAGGATAGGGCAAGGTACTGGGGTGGTGGTTTTGGTCAAGAAAGAGGTAAAAAGGAAACTCTGGATAACTTTTCGCCATTGGCATTAATGAATGCCGATTACAAAATTTTTGCTAAGTTATTGGCTAATAGATTGAAAAAGTATTGGGTAGGGTTATAGAGGGGGCAGTGGAATTCCCGGAGAAGCATGATACAGACACGAATGCATTAGAGAATTTATAGAGGATGGGACTGAGGGGGGTCTTAGCAATTGATTGGCAAAGGGCGTACGATAGTGTTGAAAGGGGGACATTGTATGAGATCATGAGGAGACAGGGTTTTGGAGAGGATGTAGTGGGATGGGTAGAGGCTGTGTATAGGGAGGCGGGTCTGAAAGTACGTGAATGGTAAAATGGGAGACAGGATAAGTATGGATAGAGGTTTGCGACAGGGATGTCCACTGTCGCAGTGTTTATTTGCGTGTATGCAGGATCCGTTCTATAGATTGGTAGGGTTTGACATAGATAGCGGAAGAGGGATCATACATTGAATAGATGTGGGTGCAAAAATCATAGGGTATGTAGATGACACGACTGTGCTTGTAAGTAGTGAGGAGGGTTTACATAATGTGGGACGTATGATTGAAGTGTTTGGAGGGGCTACTGGTATGAGAGTGAATTGTGCCAAATCAAAGTTATTGGAAGTGGGTGTGGGTGGGGGGCATAGGGGAAAGGCATGGATGGTTAATGGTTGATGAAATTCAGATATGTGGAGTAATATATTTAAATACTGTAAGTGATTCCCGTAGTGTTAATTCAGAGAAAGTGGTGCAAAAAGCTTTAAGTAGGATAAAAGGGTGGAGGCCGGGAGATCTTACATTGCAACAAAGGGTAGTGGCGATCAATACACTTGTTTATAGTAAGCTGTGGCACGTAGCGGTGGTTTTTCCATTGTTGCAAGCGTATATTAGAAGACTTGAGGTGAGAGTAATGAGATACATTTGGGCGTACGGTCGGCCGTGGCTGAGGAAGGAAATAGTTAGGAACAGGGTGGATAGGGGAGGCCTGGGGCTGATTGGGTTGGAGAGACGATTATTCAGTCTGTATGTTAAAAGATGCATTGTACGTTGGGGTGGAATGGTAGAGGGACGAGTAGGTATGATGGCGAACGATCTGGGTAGATGGTGGGGAGGGAGGGATTTACGGCTGGGTTGGGATATTTTGCGGCAGATGATGGTAGTGAAGACTTCTCATAGATGGACTGCGAGCGAGATTGAAATAATGGGATGGGGTAGGAATGTTATCGAGGGTGTGAGTGAATATCCTATGTATGATTGGCATCATGTTTGGAAAGGGTTTAAAGATTAAAGTTGAGATCGAGGGATAGGGAATTAATGTATAGGTTTTTGCATGGGGTGGTCGCATTAAAGGAGGTTTTATTCAAAATGGGAATTATAAAGGACGGAAGATGTGACAGGTGTGGTTATCAGGAGACTGGAATGCATGTGATTTATTTTTGTGAAAGTTTAGGAATGGTGAGGGAATGGATGGGTGGTGTTTTGCGAAAGATGGGGGGGATAGGGGTCTTACGGGCTAAAGTCTGGATTTGGGTGGAGTTGGGAAGAGCACGAGAAGGGCTTTAATGTATGTAATGGTTGATTTTGTGTGTAATCGTGGAGGGTAAGGAGGTTGGGGCACGAGAACGCATTAGGGCAATAGCTGCGACTATGCTTAGACTAGAAATAGAATAGTGGGTGTATGGGAGACGATATGAAGAATTGTTCTCTAGGAAGTATAGTGATATGACTTTGCAGGTGTTATTGGGGGGGTGAGTGGGATGCAGGAAATGGCTAGACACCGGAGAGGCGGGGATTTCTTTATGTTTAAGTGTAATGTCAGTGGGAGGATTATTGTGGGAGGGGAAGTTAAAGAGCGAGTGATTGAGTGGGGGGGTTAAGCAGTGGGAGTGAGTATGGGGTTGACGGATGACGCATTAATATTGAAGGGTTGACTTAATGTACAATAGGATAGAAATAGATGAGTGCGTCGGGAAAGAATGGATTTAATAGAACGTTGTGACTGACTTAAAGACTAATACATCTGGGGAATTTTGTGGGTTTGCCTTGTATTGTGGTCACTGTGGAGGCCAAGGATATGGTGTTGTGCACAGTTTCTAAAATGAACGGAATTTTAAGTTTAAATGTAGATCAATGATGTACACGCAAAATTTTAGTCATTCTTGTCTTAACGTGGATTGCACGAGGGTGAGAATGAAGAGTGAATGGTGAGTTGGTGAATGGTGATAGGTTTTTGGAAATGAGCTAGAGTCTGGAGCTCCAGTAAATGGATACATCCATTGTGATCGTAGTATTGTTTTTTGTTGTTTGGGTTAACTTATTTTATTACTATGCAGTACTGATATGTATCATTTTTTTTTTAATGTTAAGAGAAAGTCAGTAGAATTTGAGAGTTGGAACAATGATGGTCAGAATTTCTGGAATTCAAACTATGACGTATTGGATAGTTAAGAGTATATTACTTGTACTTACATGAGAATTTACATGTAATAATTAGGTCAGTTTTTTTCCAGTAGACTGTATAAGTGGATGTTAGTAAGGTCATAGGTATGTATAATAATTTACCCCAGGGGGTATATTTATTGCCATTCAAGTCTGTTAAGTTTAATTTGTTTACAACATCAAGTTCTCTATTTTGTTCAGTTGAAGTTTAGGAAGATTTTGACGTCAAATATTGCAGTGATAAGCTGCTGGATATAGTTTCATCTTAGGTTTGAAATTGAGATAATACAATTTTAAGGATACTAATGTATATTATGTACTTTACTTATTATGTTTTACTTGTGGTATAGTAATACAGTGATTTAATGCATTTGTGACTTGTTGTGTTTGATTTAGTAATAGTTTGTAATTTTTTCCATTTATAACTAAAACATTTTTTAAATGATCCACTACTATCAATTTGTAGCAAATTTCTAATTCATTACAGTTATTTTCAGTTATTTTATCTTTGATCAATTTCAACACTTCTTTTAACTCGTTTCCAGTTATAAAAGTGAAATCGAGTTTCTCTTCAAGTTTAATTGAAACATGCACTCTGTTGCCTTGTTCATAATTTACGTAAGCTTTGCCCTCCATGAATCTTGATCATCATCTGTCGATACTGAAAACAGAAAGAGAAATATGGTTATAAAAGTATTATGGGTATTAAAAGAGGTTAAGTAAGTTTATTCATGTATACACAAATACAGTTACATAGATTATCATACATAGCAGCATATGTGTAGACAACCCAGGATAACCAAAAAAGTCAAAGCTACCTATTTTCATATTGCTGCCATAATTATATTTATAGTTCTTCTGCAATTCAGTGCAGAACGAAGTCAGTCATGGTGGCTGGAAAAGGCGACAGTTGATATCCTGCCAACAACGAAAATGTTTTTATCGCCGCAATGTATGGCAACACCGACCACCCCAAACAAAAGTGATGCATAGCACTTATTGTGGCCCTCTTATGTGACAAATTATAAAGTTTACCTTTGTACCTTGTTCGGCTATCAAAACTTCGGGGTCCAGTCCCTGGACCCATTATGACCTCTGTAATCTTTTGACTACCACCCACAGGATGGGTATGGGGTCCATAATAAAGATATTAAACTAAACTACTAGCAGGTGACTTCAACATCAACCTTGGCCTAACACATTACCAACATGTAACTGACTTCATTAACACTATGACAAATTATACTACTCATACCAGCAATTACAAAACCAACAAGACTGAGACGAGTGCAACAATAATTGATCATATATGGACAACAATACTCTCCCCCCTTAAAGCGGGGATAATCACTGACAACACTACTGACCACTACCCAACTTTCTTCATAACAAACATTTGTAAACAACCAATGGAATATAATAAGTTCTCTTCGACTCCATGATGAGGCTTCAATAAGTAACTACACTACAGAATTAAGCTCAGTTGACTGGCTTACAGAATTTTCCAATGCTGTTGGTATCAACAAATACATATTTCTAAACAAAATACATAGACTATATAACAAATATTGTCCCATAAAAAACTAAACAGATCACTAATAAAAGACTAATTAACAGCATCCTAAGAGCCATCAATATGAAAAACAATATAGAAGGGGCTTAATAACTAAAGAATTGATCAAACACTGTCAGTCCTCACCAATTTAATCAGAAAGTCCAAGAAACTATACTATTCTAATAGATTCACTGAAACGAGATGAGATATTAAAAAGCCTGGAAGACACTCAGATCCTGGGCACCACAAACCGAACAGAACTAGTAATATTGTACTAACTAAACCAAACAAAAACTCCAGCCTACTGATACAGCTAACAAGATAAATGACTTCTTCTCAAACATAGGATCAAATCTCGCCAGTAAAATTCCAGTTACTAATGCCGAGCTAATTATTACCTAGATGGAAACTTCCCAACATCCCTCTATCTTGCCCCAACAGAGCCCACTGAGGTTACCATGATTATTAACTCTCTAAAAAAACAAATTAAGAAATGTAACCCAAGTGCCACCACTACTGTACAAATGAGCAGCTCAAATCCTTTCATCCACCTTTGTGTGTATGTGTACTCACCTAATTGTGGTTGCAGGGGTCGAGACTCAGCTCCTGGCCCCGCCTCTTCGCTGTCCGCTACTGGGTCTGCTCTCCCTGCTCCATGAGCTAACATACCTTGTCTTAAAACTATGTATGGTTCCCGCCTCCACTATATCGTTCACTAGACTATTCCACTTCCTAACTACTCTATGGCTGAAGTGCTTCTTAACATCCCTTTGACTCATCTGAGTCTTCAGCTTCCAGTTGTGTCCCCTTGTTTCTGTGTTCCCTCTCTGGAACATCCTGTCACTATCTACCTTGTCGATTCCCTGCAGTATTTTGTATGTCGTTATCATGTCTCCTCTAACCCTTCTGCCCTCCAGTGTTGTTAGTCCTATTTCCCTCAACCTTTCTTCATAGGACAGTCCCCTGAGCTGTGGAACTAGCCTTGTAGCAAATCTTTGCCTTTCTCTAATTTCTTGACATGCTTGACCAGGTGTGGGTTCCAGACTGGTGCTGCATACTCTAGTATGGGCCTGACGTACACGGTGTACAGTGTCTTGAACGATTCCTTGTTAAGGTAACGGAACGCTAATCTTAGGTTTGCCAGTCGCCCATATGCTGCCTGCCGCGGTTATCTGGCTGATGTGTGTTTCCGGAGACGTGCTTGGCGTTATACTCACCCCAAGGTCTTTCTCCTTTGATGAGGTTTGTAGCCTTTGTCCACCTAGCCTGTACTCTTGTCAGTGGTCTTCTTTGCCCTTATCCGATCCTCATGACTTTGCATTTGGTGGGTTAAATTCGAGAAGCCAGTTGCTAGACCAGATGTCAAGCTTGTCCAGGTCTCTTTGAAGTCCTGCTTGGTCTTCATCCGATGTGGTTCTCATTAATTTCACATCATCTGCGAACAGAGACACTTCTGAGTCTATCCCGTCCGTCATGTCATTCACATATACCAAGAATAGCACTGGTCCTAGGACTGACCCCTGCGGTACACCGCTCGTCACCGGCGCCCACTGTGATACCTCATCACGCACCATGACCCGTTGTTGCCTCCCTGTGAGGTATTCCCTGATCCATTCCAGTGCCCTTCCTGTTATACACGCTTGGTCTTCCACTTCTTTATTAATCTCATATGAGGAACTGTGTCGAAGGCCTTCCTGCAGTCAAGAAAATGCAGTCAACCCACACTTCTCTCTCTTGTATTACCTCTGTTACTTTATCATAGAACTCCAGGAGGTTTGTTACACAGGATTTGCCTTCCCTGAATCCGTATGCGTGTGTGTGTGTGTGTGTGTGTGTGTGTGTGTGTGTGTGTGTGTGTGTGACCCAACAATTAAAATTTGCACCAAGAACTCATTACAGTTGTGACCGGGTGTAGACTAGTGAATTGCTCATTACTTTATAATTTGTTCATGATTGTAACCATGTATAAACTTAAGTAAATTTACTTACATGATTCATTACCTTTATAACTTGTGAGTTCATTACCTTTGTAACTTGCTCAGCTATCAAAACTTTGGGGTCCAGTCCCTGGACCCATTATGTACCTCTAATCTTTTGACTACCGCCCACAAGATGGGTATGGGGTGCATAATAAAGATATCAAACAACAACAAATCACTAGAAACCAACAGTTTCCCAGCATCGCTCAAAATAGCAAGGATTATATCAATACACAGGTGGTTACCCCAACAGATGTAAACAATTATAGGCCTATAACAAATTTGCTTTTACTTTCCAAAATCTTTGAGAAACTCATACACAAAAGGTTGTACTCCTTCATAACATCACAAAGCATCCTTAACCACTGTCAGTTTGGCTTCAGGAGAAACAAAAGCACAAATGACACAATAATAAAAATGCTAGACCTACTTTACACAGCACTTGAAAACAAACGAATACGCGCTTGGACTCTTTATCGACCTTAAGAAAGCTTTTGATACAGTAGACCACAGCATCCTACTCCTCAAGCTTGATCATTACGGTATACGAGGCCATGCACTTGCATATATCAAGTCCTATCTTACTAATAGAAAGCAATACGTCTCTATCAAGAACATAACATCCTCAACAAGATCCATGCACACTGGTGTACCACAGGGAACCGTTCTTGGCCCCCTTTCTTTCCTTTTATACATCAACGACCTTCCAAACGTGTCACAACTAATGCCTATTCTCTTCGCTGACGACACGACTTTTGTCATCTTCCACCCTAATCTAGCAAAAATAAGTCAAACTTACACTGAATATAGACAAAACCTTTTACATTATGTTTGGGAGTAGAGCAAGTGAAGTCCAACTAAATATTATGCTTAACAACATCCTTGTTGCTAAACATTACGAGGGAAAAATCCTGGGTCTGCACCTTGATAGCAACCTGAAATTCAATACCCATATCCAACACAAAACAAATATCTAAAACGGTTGGCATCCTCTCAAAGATACGCTACTATGTACCATAAACAGCACTACTATTCACTGATCTACCCCTACCTCAACTATGCTATTTGTGCCTGGGGTTCCACAACGACAAATCACCTAAAGCCAATAATAACCCAACAAAAAGCTGCAGTGCGAATGATCACACAATCCACAAATAACCCCCCCCCCCCACTTTTCAAAGACCTAAACCTACACACTATACAAAACATTCACTCGTACTACAGTGAAACCTACATTAAAGATCAATTCTAATATAATTCCCGACCTGACAGTTGCAATAGGACCCATTGACACAATAATCTCTGACATTCCCCGTGTCAGGCTAAATCTTTTCAAAAACCAATGTACATAACAGGGCCCAAAATCTAGAACTCTCTGCCAGAAATCTTCAGAACCACTGGTTCAACATTTTTAAAACTAGTTAAAAAACACCTCATCTCCTTAACCTATCCCAGCCCATCATAAATATGTAAAATCTATACATGCATTTGCCCAATATCATGAACTTAGTTAAAACATTATAATCAATATATACTTACTCTCAATATCTGTAATCCTCTCAAATGTTAATCATTCCATTGTGTCCACCTTAGGTTAATAATCAAAACTGTAATTCTTCTCTACCAAACTTATTAAAGCCATATACCTGGAGTTTACCTGGAGAGGGTTTCGGGGGTTAACGCCCCCGCGGTTCGGTCTGAGACCAGGCCTCGTGGTGCATCAGGGTCTGATCAACCAGGCTGTTACTGCTGGTCGCACGCAAACTGACGTACGAACCACAGCCCGGCTGGTCAAGTACTGACTTTAGATGACTGTCCAGTACCTTCTTGAAGACAACCAGGGGTCTATTGGTAATCCCCCTTATGTATGCTGCGAGGCAGTTGAACAGTCTTGTGCCCCGGACACTTATTGTGTTGTCTCCAGTGTACTCGTGGCGCCCCTGCTTTTCATCGCAGGAATGTTGCATCTCCTGCCGAGTCTTTTGCTTTCATACGAAGTGATTTTCGTGTGCAAGTTTGGTACTAATCCCTCTAGGATTGTCCAAGTGTATATTAACATGTATCTCTCTCGCCTGCGTTCCAGGGAATACAGATTAAGGGCCTTCAACCGTTCCCAGTAATTTAGGTGCCTTTTCGTACTTATGTGTGCCGTGAAAGTTCTTTGTACACTCTCCAGGTCAGCAATGTATCCTGCCTTGAAGGGGGCAGTTAGTGTACAGAACTTACTGTAACAGCAGTATTCCAGCCTAGAGAGAACAAGCGATTTGAAGAGAATCATCATGGGCTTGGCGCTCCTAGTTTTGATGTTTCTCATTATCCATCCTATCATTTTCCTAGCAGATGCGGTAGATACATTGTTGTGGTCTTTGAAGGAGATCCTCTGACATCACTCCCAGGTCCTTCACATTACTTTTTCGCTCTATTGTATGGTTAGATACACAGCTTTAGAATAGGTGTCATAGGGCCCACGAGGCTAGAGGGAAAGAATCTGGCAAGTGCAAGTCGAGGTGGGGTCAGGAGCCAAGACTCGACCCCATGCAACCACATATAGGTGAGTACACCCAAACACTAGCATCTCTCTCCCCCTTTACCTTTCATCTCGAAACCATAATTGTATCCTCTTAAAGAAACGCTCTTTATTCTCTCCTCTTTAAGAGGATACAATTATGGTTTCGAGATGAAAGGTAAAGGGGGAGAGAGATGCTAGTGTTTGGGTGTACTCACCTATGTGGTTGCATGGGGTCGAGTCTTGGCTCCTGACCCCACCTCAAGACTTGCACTTGCCAGATTCTTTCCCTCCTAGCCTCGTGGGCCCTATGACACCTATTCTAAAGCTGTATCTAACCATACAATAGAGCGAAAAAGTAATGTGAAGGACCTGGGAGTGATAATGTCAGAGGATCTCTCCTTCAAAGACCACAACAATGTATCTACCGCATCTGCTAGGAAAATAATAGGATGGATAATGAGAACCTTCAAATCGCTTGTTCTCTCTAGGCTGGAATACTGCTGTACACTAACTACCCACTTCAAGGCAGGCGAAATTGCTGACCTGGACAGTGTACAAAGAACTTTCACGGCACACATAACTACGATAAGGCACCTAAATTACTGGGAACGGTCGAAGATACATAATACATGTATACACTTGGAAAATCCTAGAGGGATTAGTACGAAACTTACACACGAAAATCACTCCCTATGAAAGCAAAACACTTGGCAGGAGATGCAACATTCCCCCAATGAAAAGCAGGGGCGCCACGAGTACACAGAGAAAACACAATAAGTGTCCGGGGCCCAAGACTATTCAACTGCCTCCCAGCATACATAAGGGGGATTACCAATAGACCCCTGGTTGTCTTCAAGGTACTGGTCAGGCATCTAAAGTCAGTACCTGACCAACCGAGCTGTGGTTCGTACGTCAGTTTGCGTGCGGCCAGAAGTAACAGCCTGGTTAATCAGACCCTGATCCACCATGCGGCCTGGTCTCAGACCGAGCCGCGGTCCACAGCAGGACTCGAACCAGTACCACGGAGCTAGACCCCAGATAAGTATGGGCGCTACCCGGGGCTAGACGATGTTTCCCCATACCCCGGGGCACCAAGCTCGAGGGCCTGGGTTCGATTCCCAGCCAGAGTAGAAACATCGGACGTGTTTCTTTACACCGGTTGTTTATGTTCACCCATCAGTAAAATGGGTACCTGGGTGTTAGTGGACTGGTGTGGGTCGCATCCTGGGACAAAACAGACCTAATTTTCCCGAAATACTCTGCATAACTAGCGCATTTCTATATAGTAGTATGTCATTGATGTCAGCTAGGCCTGTATACCTTGTACATGTACTTGTAGAAATATAGATATTATTATTTATGGACCTTTATTAATATGCTCGCTGAGGGGAAAAAATCTAAACGCTAGGATGTGGCAGCCTTCATCACAATGAAAGCTGCTAGAAGTCAATTATCTAAATGCTAGGATGTTTACCTGGATGAATATCAAAATGGCCTGGAGAGGGTTCCGGGGGTCAACGCCCCCGCGGCCCGGTATGTGACCAGGCCTCATATGAAGGGATTCCCCAATTCCCCCACATACAAAATTAGCCTTGCAACATGTTAGCCCTGGTATTACCCAGCATGTTGCCCTGGTTAAATTACCCAGCATGTTGCCCTGGTTAATTGCAACACTGATGCAACATGCTAGCCCTGGTATTACACAGCTCAGTTCTGGTCTCCATTTTACAGAATGGATATAAATTTGTTAGAAAACATTCAGCGACGAATGAGTTAATACATAGCATTAGAAATCTTCCGTATGAAGAAAACTGAAGACCCTTAAATTATTCACGAAGACGAAGAATAAGGGAAGACATGATCAAAGTGGAAGATGGGTATTAACAAAGGGATATAAATAAGGTCTTGAGGACATCTCTCCAAAAGAGAACCCGCAATAATGGATTCAAATTAGACAAGTTTAGATTTAGAAAGGATATGGGAAAGTATTGGCTTGGAAATAGGGTAGTTGATGAGTGGAATGGAACAGTCTGCCTAGTAGGGTTGAGGCTAAGACCTTGGGTAATTTCAAATTTAAGTTGGATAAATACACGAACGAGAGGGGTTTATTTGAGTGGGACTTGCATAGTATATGGCGGCGACAATTACGTAAAAACGGACATAAGAACATAAGAAAGGAACACTGCAGCAGGCCTACTGACCCATGCGAGGCAAGTCCAAATCGCCTACCGGCTTATGCCACTGACCCAACCTAGTCGGGTAATACAGCTGCTTCCTTATTACAAATATAGAACAATATAAAAGCCCCATAAAACAATAGCACTATCAAATAAAACAACCAACTACTACCTTACCTTTCTAATTAAGATCACTAAATAAAAAATCATAGATTCCAGTGAATCAATAAGTGTCACAGAAATAAGACATTAACTTCCCCAAAGAAATAAGCAGCATTCAAAACATTAACTTAAGCCATGAACATCCTAAACACTTGACATCTACCAGTCATGCAAACCTTACTTAGTGAACAAGAAGAATTATTGCTGGTTATTTCTTTGGGAAAGTTAATGCTCAGGTGGGCAAGTATGTGTGTAATAGGCACACGCACTTGTCTGCCTTATACCTGTTTTCTGTAGAGGCGTCCAACAACGATGATATGAAGAGTGACGTGCAGACGACAACGTGCTGGGATACGACGCACCAAAGTTCTCAGAGAGCAGATCACCTACGTCCTGCCTCTACCTAATCCACAGACCCTCTGAGAGATTCATCTGAGACGCCACCGCCACAACTGCGCTGATTGGCTGATTTAATCAAGCGTCCGGCCTGTGATTGGTTGATGGCTGAGCGACACAGCGACGCCCGGACATCTGCCACCAACATCACAACGAACTTTCCCACGAGAAAATTGTGGTAGAGAGCCTAGCAGATTACTGAGTGGGGTCGAAGTAGGTCCATAATAGTTTACAAGGTGGTTTGCAAACGTGTTTTAGTGGAGGGTTGTGGGTGGTGGAGGGTTGTGGGTGGAGGTGGGGTTGTGGAGGGTTGTGGGTGGAGGTGGAGGGTTGTGGGTGGAGGTGGGGTTGTGGGTGGTGGAGGGTTGTGGGTGGAGGTGGAGGGTTGTGGGTGGAGGTGGGGTTGTGGGTGGAGGTGGAGGGTTGTGGGTGGAGGTGGGGTTGTGGGTGGAGGTGGGGTTGTGGGTGGTGGAGGGTTGTGGGTGGAGGTGGGGTTGTGGGTGGTGGTGGAGGAGGTGGGGTTGTGGGTGGAGGTGGAGGGTTGTGGGTAGAGGTGCAAGGTTGTAGGTGGAGGTGGGGTTGTGGGTGGTGGTGGAGGGTTGTGGGTGGAGGTGGGGTTGTGGGTGGAGGTGGAGGTTGGGTTGTGGGTTTAGATAGCGGGGTGCAGTAATAGGGAATAATTTAGGTCTTATATTACAATATTAATTCTCAGGAGTAAAACACCGACGTTGTCATTGGATAATTTTAGCATTTAATTTTGATATTCCCTTCACGGGGTTGTACCTCAGTGGTGAATGGCTCTTGATCCAAAGAATTCAAGCTCCTCGGATCAAACCAGATACCTCCCAATGCCCAGGAGTTGTATGAGTATTCGTTTAAAAAAAATGGGTTGTTGTTAAGTTTGATGAGGCTTCACACACGGTCTAAAACACTTGCATAAATCACTTCCACTCTGAGTTTGAGGGTAAATTTCCTTCCATATTTAAGCATAGTGTCAAACTAGGCACTCACTCGCTCTTCCAACCTTATAAACATAGTATTGTTTCAATGATTTAAGGCACTAGGTTGTCCCTTACATTTTAATAATACTCGTCGATTCTTTCAGTTGGACTTGCTTCTGACTGTGAGACTTATGTTTATATGTATTGTGGTTACAGGAACGAGGATCGAGCCTTCACTACTCCTTTATAAAATATACTACTACTACTAACAATAATAATGGTGGGTAAGATACATGTGCAACAGTTAGATGTCTTTATTACGAAAAGTTTCGCCTACACAGTAGGCTTCTTCAGTCTATGTAACGTAAAAGGACACAAATGCAACTTATGTGACATTTTATTGAGTTAGAATGTTGCATCACCATGTACAAATTAAGATGTTTGTTCAGCATTTGTAGTACAAGACTGTACATGTTCACAACATGTACTCACCTAATTGTGGTTGCAGGGGTCGAGACTCAGCTCCTGGCCCCGCCTCTTCGCTGTCCGCTACTGGGTCTCTGCTCTCCCTGCTCCATGAGATTTATCATACCTCGTCTTAAAACTATGTATGGTTCCTGCCTCCACTATATCTTTCTCTAGACTATTCCACTTCCTGACTACTCTGTGGCTGAAGAAATGCTTCCTAACATCCCTTTGACTCATCTGAGTCTTCAGCTTCCAGTTGTGTCCCCTTGTTTCTGTGTTCCCTCTCTGGAACATCCTGTCCCTGTCTACCTTGTCGATTCCCCGCAGTATTTTGTATGTCGTTATCATATCTCATCTGACCCTTCTTTCCTCCAGTGTTGTTAGTCCTATTTCCCTCAACCTTTCTTCATAAGACAGACCCCTGAGTTGTGGAACTAACCTTGTCGCAAACCTTTGCACTTTCTCTAGTTTCTTGACGTGCTTGACCAGGTGTGGGTTCCAGACTGGTGCTGCATATTCTAGTATGGGCCTGACGTACACGGTGTACTTATGATGTTTGTTCATCGTGTGTAGTACTAGTGATGTTCATCGTGTGTAGTACTAGTGATGTTCATCATGTGTAGTACTAGTGATGTTCATCGTGTGTAGCACTAGTGATGTTCATCGTGTGTAGTACTAGTGATGTTTGTTCATCGTGTGTAGTACTAGTGATGTTCATCGTGTGTAGTACTAGTGATGTTCATCGTGTGTAGCACTAGTGATGTTCATCGTGTGTAGTACTAGTGATGTTTGTTCATCGTGTGTAGTACTAGTGATGTTCATCGTGTGTAGTACTAGTGATGTTCATCGTGTGTAGCACTAGTGATGTTCATCGTGTGTAGTACTAGTGATGTTCATCGTGTGTAGTACTAGTGATGTTCATCGTGTGTAGTACTAGTGATGTTCATGTGTAGTACTAGTGATGTTCATCGTGTGTAGTACTAGTGATGTTCATCGTGTGTAGTACTAGTGATGTTCATCGTGTGTAGTACTAGTGATGTTCATCGTGTGTAGTACTAGTGATGTTTGTTCATCGTGTGTAGTACTAGTGATGTTCATCATGTGTAGTACTAGTGATGTTCATCGTGTGTAGTACTAGTGATGTTCATCGTGTGTAGTACTAGTGATGTTCATCGTGTGTAGTACTAGTGATGTTCATCGTGTGTAGTACTAGTGATATTTGTTCATCGTGTGTAGTACTAGTGATGTTCATCGTGTGTAGTACTAATGATGTTCATCATGTGTAGTACTAGTGATGTTCATCATGTGTAGTACTAGTGATGTTCATCGTGTGTAGTACTAGTGATGTTCATCATGTGTAGTACTAGTGATGTTCATCATGTGTAGTACTAGTGATGTTCATCGTGTGTAGTACTAGTGATGTTTGTTCATCGTGTGTAGTACTAGTGATGTTCATCGTGTATAGTACTAGTGATGTTCATCATGTGTAGTACTAGTGATGTTCATCGTGTGTAGTACTAGTGATGTTCATCATGTGTAGCACTAGTGATGTTCATCATGTGTAGTACTAGTGATGTTCATCGTGTGTAGTACTAGTGATGTTCATCGTGTGTAATACTAGTGATGTTCATCATGTGTAGTACTAGTGATGTTCATCGTGTGTAGTACTAGTGATGTTCATCGTGTGTAGTACTAGTGATGTTCATCGTGTGTAGTACTAGTGATGTTCATCATGTGTAGTACTAGTGATGTTCATCGTGTGTAGTACTAGTGATGTTCATCGTGTGTAGTACTAGTGATGTTCATCATGTGTAGTACTAGTGATGTTCATCGTGTGTAGCACTAGTGATGTTCATCGTGTGTAGTACTAGTGATGTTCATCGTGTGTAGTACTAGTGATGTTCATCATGTGTAGCACTAGTGATGTTCATCATGTGTAGTACTAGTGATGTTCATCGTGTGTAGTACTAGTGATGTTCATCGTGTGTAGTACTAGTGATGTTCATCATGTGTAGTACTAGTGATGTTCATCGTGTGTAGTACTAGTGATGTTCATCGTGTGTAGTACTAGTGATGTTTGTTCATCGTGTGTAGTACTAGTGATGTTTGTTGATCGTGTGTAGTACTAGTGATGTTTGTTCATCGTGTGTAGTACTAGTGATGTTTGTTCATCGTGTGTAGTACTAGTGATGTTTGTTCATCGTGTGTAGCACTAGTGATGTTTGTTCATCGTGTGTATGGTAACAATAAGTGGGTTGTGGATATATCAGAGCCTTTATAATGGTCAGTCATCATCAGGAGAGTTTTGGGTTTACCCACCGTCTTGTATATGTTTCTGTAGGAAGGAACTGGTTCCCATGATAGCCTCTTTTGCTGCAAGGAAATTGTCCCATACTGAGTAAGGAGAGTCGCTTCCGCAGATATTATTAACACAAACAAATGTGGCAGTCATGAACGAAGATATAGGTTAAATAACTTAGTGTGTCTACATGTTTTATCTCAGCAGTCATCTCTTATACACAGAACTAAGATACTCACGTCACAAGGCAATGTCTTTAAACCCTTGTGGATAAACCTCATTGTAATAAATAGTTATTAACAATTGCTGAGAAGAGGAGGTTATGTTAGGTAATGTTTGTCAGGAAACAGGACAAGTGTTTCCTGACGCTGGTCTTAGTCACATGATGACCCACAGCTGGAGCTTTTGGTCATCTGACCGAGGCCTTCCACTGGCTTACCCCTCCACCCCTTTAAAAATTATGGTCATAGTTATAACTATTTAGTGTATAGAGTGAGAAGAGAAATGTTAGAATGGTGTTGTGGGGGGACGTGTGGGGCAGCAGGTGGGAAGAAGCTTGGCGACCCTCCCTGTTGTATTCTCTCATCAACCCCTCATGCAGGTGTCTTCCCCTGTTGTATACTCTCATCAACCCCTCATGCAAGTGTCTTCCCCTGTTGTATTCTCTCATCAACCCTCATGCAAGTGTCTTCCGTTGTATACTCTCATCAACCCCTCATGCAAGTGTCTTCCCTGTTGTATTCTCTCATCAACCCCTCATGCAAGTGTCTTCCCCTGTTGTATACTCTCATCAACCCCTCATGCAAGTGTCTTCCCCTGTTGTATTCTCTCATCAACCCCTCATGCAAGTGTCTTCCCCTGTTGTATTCTCTCATCAACCCCTCATGCAAGTGTCTTCCCCTGTTGTATACTCTCATCAACCCCTCATGCAAGTGTCTTCTGGATCATCAATGTTTTTGGACATATACTAGGATAGCACCCTAGGTTAGCTTTAATCCCCACCGATATTTAGCACATATTTAATCATCAATGTGGGCTAAATGTTACCCATCTCTGTACAAACATTGTATTATGCTGAAATAAAATATTATTATTATATCCTTCAAGATAACCTTTATATATCGACACGAACCCCTTTAATTTATGGGACAAAAATAATACCTCCCTGGATTATATAATAGGTAAAAAAACCATTGCAGTTCCCTGCATGAACTGCAGTGTAAATCAGGCGCCGTCACCAGTGTGTTCTAACTAAACCTAATACATATTTTATCCCTTTTTTATAGCTGTTGTTTATTTCCCTAACACTGACTACAAGAGATAGTAATAACTACAACAACAACAACCATAATACTAAGTTTGAGTTATATGTGAGTATGCAACACTAGGCTTCTTAATTCAACGTTTATCTTAACTTTATTCAGGTATACATAAATACAGTTACATAGATTATCATACTATAGCAGCATATGTGTACACAACCCAGGAACCATACATAGTTTTAAGACAAGGTATGATAAAGCTCATGGAGCATAGGATTGGATATCAGATTAGGAGGAGAGGAGTATGGAGGAGGGTGAATGTATCAATATTTGGGAGTGACATGTCAGCATATGGGTCTATGAAGAATGAGAGAATCATAAATTGATGACCACAAAGTCTGAAGATGTCAAGCACTTTAGGAGTCTGTGAAGACAAAGAACCTTGATCCATGGAAGCTAAAGGAATACATCAAAAACATAGTATGATACCAACGCTCTAAAGGTGCTAACATGTGTGATGAAGTTGCAACGAGGAGAAAGCTGGAGAACAGTAGATGTCATGTCTGAGGTCAAATGTGTGATATAAATGTCAGAGAATTCCGGAGTTTGGCAAATGTGAGAGGGGATTACCAAAACGATTGTCCAGAAGCTGAGGAGGTCTGTTGAGGTGGATTTGACAATGCTAGAAGAATGGAACGAGACTAGAGTGATCTTCCTGAAAGTGTTAAACATTTATGGAGGCAGGCCTGTTGTACGGTCCCGCCTAGAAAGGTTGAGGCAGGGGTAAAGAATTCATGTGCAGGCTTGACTCCAACAACATTGAGCTATTGATAGGAGTGAATGGAGGCATATGGTTTTAAACTTGACGTGCTGTTGGATGAGCAACAATAACATTTATAAGGGATCTAAAGGAAACCGGCAGGCGGACTTGAGTCCTGGAGATGGGAAGTACAGTCCAAGCACTCTGAAGGAGGGGTTAATGTTGCAGTTTTATAACTGTAGTGTAAACACCCTTCTGGCAAGACATGATGGAGTGAATGATGATGAAAGTTTTCTTTGCCACCCTGCCTTGTGGAATCGCCGATGTTTAATAAAAAATAATAATAATAATAATAATAAAATAATAATATAGTAATTATAATAGTAGTAATATTAATAACGTAAACTGACGTAGGAACCACAGCCTGGTTGATCAGTACCTGACCAGCCAGCAGTATCAGCCTGATTGATCAGTACCTGACCAGCCAGGCTGTGGTTCCTACGTCAGTTTATGTGCAGCCAGCAATAACAGCTTAGTTGATCAGACCCTGATCCACCACCAGGCCTGGTCTCAGACCGAGCCCCGGGGGCGCTGACCCCCACAACCCACTCCAGCTATGTGTGGGTTAATTGTGTATTGTTCCAGTAACGTTATTGTTCATTTTTATTCCATAAATGAACATATCAAGTATATGTACCAAGTTATATTTATTTTTTTTACCTTTAAAGGTATTTTTTTATATTTAATAAAGTTTATCATGTAAAAGTAATTCTTTTTTTTTTTACATTTTATTAGGTTTTCGGTACATGTAATTCATATACAAACACAAAACAATCAAAGGTGTATAAACGCAAAGAACATTAACAGTGAGTAACCTTGCCAACATCAATGGAAATAAACGCTATGTCACAAACAACAGCCCAATACGAACTGCGGACAAGCTGATAAAATTAACATAACACTAGCATTAAGGTCACCCAGTGCCGAGCCGACAATCCCAATAAGACCTCCTAGTAAATTTTTTACATAAACAGATATGAATCCTCCTACAAAGATTAAGGCTTCATCCACATACATATGCACACAAATCCAAAATGGACCACCAAACCTAACTTTTAAATTAAAAGTATCTAATAAATCTTACACTAAGCATGAAAGTTTTGCTTCATAGCTACAACAAACACCTATACACACAATTAGTGCAAATTTAACCAAATAATTAAATCTATTACTTTTATATTATAATAGCATTAATACAACTACACTTATACATGTTAGAGTCATATCCTGCTACATATGTAGTGCAATAAGTAATTCAGTGTCTGGACAATATTATTTCAGATTTTTATTTATAACTTCAATAGCATTTTAATTTTGATGATCTGCAGGAATGAATCAAATCAGTTCTTAATTAGTGTCATATGATGTTTTTCATGGTTCTTTTATGCTTAAATCATGGGTGTTATAATTCTAAAATGCGGGGGGGGGGGGGGTTGTAAACCATGACAACCGGGTCTTAAAAATATTAGGCCAGTGCGTTATACACAGTACCCTGCCACACTAACAACATCCCTCAGCTAGGTATATTTCTTTACATACTAGGAAGGGACCGATAAGCCAGTGGAAGGACTCGGTCAGATGACTGAAAGGTCCAGATAAGTCATTATATAACTATTCTATTCTAGGTGATTTGCCGGTATGGATCCCGGTCCGGGTCTCTTCCATTTTGGTGACCCGGCATCGGCTCCCCGGGTAGGGAAGTGTTGTTGATCTTCGTTACATGTACATGATGGCAGTCCTTCGGTGGGAAGAGGGTTCCTCTCCGATTCTATGGACAAATGATGTCCCAAAAGTTAGGCTGCTCTAGTGGTGGTTGGTGTGGGTTGCAACGGAGGCCCTCAGGTGACGTGCAATGACTGGGAGTAAGTTCTCCAAGTGTATTATGACCAGGTACACTAGATGTGCCGCCTCATATTCCCGAGCCCGCCCCACCGGGGTCATTGGCAAGTGTATTATATATAACTAAGACCCGCGTCAGGTGGTGGTGTTGATTCACCGGGAATTCTCCCGGCCCGGGTCTTTACCAGATGGCGACCCGGCTCCGGCTCCCTGGCGTGGGAGTGTCAGAGACCTTGTCTCCCATGGGAGGGGGTACCCCTCAGCGGCGGGACCAACTGGTCCCAGGCCTAGCCATATTCCCCACCAGCACGAGGCAGGTAGGTAGATAAACGCTAGGCCACTCTGGTGTGCCACCTTCCCCGCCCCAAGGAGGCTGACAGGAAGGACAGGCTTGCGAGCCGTAGATGGTAGCAAGCTCCAGCCTTGGCACCTACCCTGCCCTAGAAGGGCTGGGCATGGTGATCGACCCCCATGGTGATCGACCACCCGCGTCAGGAAACACTGGTCATGTTTCCTGATAAACCTAACCATATATTGCTAGTATGTAAATAATTTATTTTAAATTATAAATATTTTTAAGAATCTATATTATGAACAACATTTTTTCTTTTTTTATTTCAAAGAAATATTTTAATGTTAAAGGTTGATTAATAATTACATTATTAATATTAAGTATACTGTAGCCTAAGCCCCGAAATTTAAAATTTGAGAATAAGACTTACCTTAATATCCGGTTTATAAAGTGCGTCACTATATAAGGCACATGTTACTTTAATCCTTGTTTTAGATAATAAAATATTTTGAGTATAAATCTTGCTTGATACCACAAATTGCTTTAGAAGAATGCATAAACAAACACTAGGATATTTTCTCACATGTAGTATTAATGACCGTACAGTCGATAGGCTTTAAACCATACAAAACACACCTTTCTTTAATAAAGAAAAATACGGAAGACATATGTCATTCGTTAGTTTTTATTAGACTATTTTTTACTGTTTCAACCAACTTTTCTGTTCTCGACTGAAGCCTAACTGTTGCATGTGTCGTACCTAATAACCTGTCGGTATTTTATACCTTTATAATATTCACCCACAAACAATGTTAGGTATATTGGCGAAACGTTTCTCCTGCGCAGCAGGCTTCATACATGGCACGAAGAATGCTGTGAAGATCAAACGTTTACACAATAAAGATACGTAATGCTGCGCATGCGTCTTGCTTATCAACTTGTCACCATTATTTATTATATATAATAAATAATGGAGAAGGCTGGAGGCAGTGGAGATGTCATGTCTGAGGGCAATGTGTGGTGTGAATATAATGCAGAGAATCCGTAGTTAAATTAGGAGGAGGTGCGGGATTACCAAAACTATTATCCAGAGAGCTGAGGAGGGGTTGTTGAGGTGGTTCGGACATGTAGAGAGAATGGAACGAAACAGAATAACTTCGAGAGTGTATAAATGTGTAGTGGAGGGAAGGCGGGTAGGGGTCGGCCTAGGAAAGGTTGGAGGGAGGGGGTAAAGGAGGTTTTGTGTGCGAGGGGCTTGGACTTCCAACAAGCGTGCGTGAGCGTATTTGATAGGAGTGAATGGAGACAAATGGTTTTTAATACTTGACGTGCTGTTGGAGTGTGAGCAAAGTAACATTAATGTAGGGATTCAGGGAAACCGGCAGGCCGGACTTGAGTCCTGGAGATATCAGGCAGAGGGATTAATGTACCATTTTTATGGATTCCATCACGTACTGAATCACTCCCTCATGATAAAGTTGATAAGTTAGGCCAAAAAAAACACCAAGGAAAATGTTAAATATAACTTTGGTGTGTCGTGTGTCTGGCATTAGGAATAATATCAGGAAAGAAGTAAATGAAACTGAATGTTATGAAATAATATGAATGTAAGTTTATTCAGGTATACACAAATACAGTTACATAGATAATCATACATAGCAGCATAGGGGTAGACAACCTAGGATAACACAAAAAGTCAGTGACATATGGAGCAACTTAGAATGTGAACAGACGGGCTGATTTTGTAGTAGCCAGACTTAGGCTTGGTACAAGTACTTCTGGCAGCTTGGCAGACACATTTGATGATCAAACTAAATGAGAAGTATGTAGTCAGCTCTGTGGTTACTATCTTGACAACCAAGTGCTTAACTGTCTACTTAGTGAGTAATATAGATAGTATAGTAATATAGATAGCCTATATATCAAGATATCTTATTAATGAAAATAAGATACCAGATATATTAAGCAAATTTCCTAATTTTGGTTACAACATTGAGGTCAGGTGTATTGAAATGAGAGGCGCTCTGATGACTGTCTCGAGGTGTGCGGGGGCGATAGGTGTTCAGTAAGCTTACGTGCCAATATACCATGGGATGGATTCATTTTTTTGTTTCACTGAGCACTTTACTAGACAACACCACAGGGCGAGGATCTCCTGAGCATCCCCAGCTCTCGGGCTGTGGCCCAAAGCTGGGGTGTAGCTCCAATAGGGACCTGTAATTATTGCCTTCTGTTGCCCAGAGCATCGAAACTTCAACACCAGACTTACATCATCTACTGCCACAGTATCTACCACGTTCTACGAGCACCTTGGGGGCGGGTAAGGTGGCAGACTAACTCACTCCAAAGAATATCGCCGAAGTTAGACATCCGGCATCGAAAGTATGTAACTGCTACTCCACTGCAGATGTGCCTAGCTTCACCTGCAAGCCCCGTGAGGGCCGGGATTGTGGCTGCAACGTCCCAAACAAAGACTGTTGTACCTACAATGATGAACGCTACCAGGAAGGTTACTGCAGCTGGCATTTGTCAAGGCGGCAACTCGTCTGTCTGCAGCATATAAGCACATTCTCCCCTCAAAAACTTCCCTTTTATGAAGATTGATGGCCTGAACACTGACTCCAGACTGAAGGACTGATTACCTCAATCTCCTCATCTTCCACCAGTCTTCTCTGTATAGGACTGAAGAAGCCACTGACGGGCGAAACTTTTCTAGAATAAAGACACACAAATATTGCACAAGTGTCTCATTGATCAACTTGTAGGTTTTGTAAACTATTAAGAAGCGTTGAACAAATAACAACCTCAAGAAGCCCAGGAGCTGTAGAATAACCCCATCAAAAGCCACATAGTCAGTTGAGTAATACCTTTAAGAAAATCGAGAGCTGGAACTCATCTCAGTTGGTTGGATAATGGGGCTGAAAGCCCATAGCCTACTCAAAGGGTGATTAAATTCGATATTTGCTATTTCATTGACCAGTCCCTCCCTTCGTATTTCAGATATATTGGCCCCTCTCAGCAGCTCTGTGATTCTTCGCCTTCGTCTGTATGGGGAGCGTTTCTTTCTTTTTCTTAATGGAATGTGCCTTGAGCAGATCTCAAGAACCAGAGTTATTTTTTTCTAGGCAAAAGTTCGGATCCGTGTTGTTTAGGATATCTTCCCAGTTTGTTTCATTTAGGACATGGTTGACTTGTTCCCATTGTATGTTTTTGTTATTGAAGTTGAATTTTGTGAAGACATCCTCATGACTGATCACATTTTGCTGGTCAGGAGCCCTGTCCATACGTGTCTGTACCTCTATTATGTTGTGATCTGAGTGTATTGTCTTTGATACGGTTATATTACGTATCACATCGTCGTTGTTAGTGAAGATGAGGTCCAGCGTATTTTCTAGTCTTGTAGGCTCTAATATTTGCTGGTTTAAGGTGAATTTGGTGCAGAGATTTATAGCTCGTGTGTATGTGAATTTTCATGAGTTGCCTCCTGGGGTAAGCTCTGCTAAAATATTATTTGCTACACTCCTCCATTTATTGTCTCAAGTTGAAATCTGCCAGTAGTAAGATGTTTGGGGCAGGAGTTGGGAAATTTTCCAGACATTGGTCAGTTTTTAAAAGCTGTTCCTGGAATTGTTGGGAAGTTGCGTCTGGAGGCTTGTATACCACCACAATGACAAGGTTTTGGTTTTCAATCTTTACCGCCAAAACTTCAACTACATCATTTGAGGTGTTTAGTAGTTCTGGGCAAATGAGCAACTCTGTGACGTACAGGCCCCCCCCTTGTTGCCTGTTTAGTCTGTCCATCTGAATAGGTTAAACCTGGGATCCATATTTCGTTGTCAAAATGAATCCTTTATGTGGGTCTCTGTGAAGCTGCAAACATTGCATTTGACTCCGTGAGCAGTCCCTTGATGTAAGGAATTTGGTTGTTTGTTGACGGCTTTATTCCCTGTATGTTTGCAAAGACAAATGTCATTATATTGATGGAATTGGGGGTTATTTGCTGGCTCTAATATCTGTTGTTCTGGAGTGGAGGCCAATGACTGCCACTGCTCCAGAAGTGTTTTCAGTTGGTGTAGGATTTCTGTCATTTCTTGTCAGTCTTTTTCTCTTCCTGGCACTAAAAAAACTTTCTCTGGAGAGATTATGACCCCATGTTTGCTAGTGTTTTATTTTTAGTTTTATTTAACTTATATTTAAATAATATATTTGTTTTGTTTTTTCCCAAAAACTGTTCAAATAAAATATCATAATTACTTTATCTATCTAATATCTGGTGATTTCATTTGATCTAAATATAATAATAATAATATCTTTATTTCTACCAGTACATGATACAACAAGGGTTATACAGCGCGGCAGGGCAGGACAGGATGCAGGGAGAATGGATTGTAAGCGGGAGATGGATGATTAGTAGGGTATGGAGTGCAGCAGGACAGTGGATAATGCAGGGATAGAGGGTAGCAAGAGATCGAGGTAGAAGGGGCTGAGGGAGGTGCTAGAGGTATAATCTTCAGAGTTTGTGTAGTAAGTCAGTTTCTGTCAAAAAGTCTACGAGAGAGTTGTTAGTCCTAATTCCCTCAACCTTTCTTCATAGGACAGTCCCCTGAGTTGTGGAACTAACCTTGTCGCAAACCCTTGCACTTTCTCTAGTTTCTTTACGTGCTTGACCAGGTGTGGGTTCCAGACTTGTGCTGCATATTCTAGTATGGGCCTGAGGTACACGGTGTACAGTGTCTTGAACGATTCCTTGTTAAGATAACGGAACGCTAATCTTAGGTTTGCCAGTCGCCCATATGCTGCCGGAGTTATCTGGTTGATGTGTGTTTCTGGAGACGTGCTTGGCGTTATACTCACCCCAAGGTCTTTCTCCTTTGACGAGGTTTGTAGCCTTTGTCCACCTAGCCTGTACTTTGTCAGCGGTCTTCTTTGCCCTTCTCCGATCTTCATGACTGCATTTGGTGGGATTAAATTCGAGAAGCCAGTTGCTAGACCAGATGTCAAGCTTGTCCAGGTCTCTTTGAAGTCCTGCTTGGTCCTCATCTGATTTGATTCTCCTCATTAATTTCACATCATCTGCGAACAGAGACACTTCTGAGTCTATCCTGTCCGTCATGTAATTCACATATACCAAGAATAGCACTGGTCTTAGGACTGACCCCTGCGGTATACCGCTCGTCACAGGCGCCCACTGTGATACCTCATCACGCACCATGACCCGTTGTTGCCTCCCTGTGAGGTATTCCCTGATCCATTCCAGTGCCCTTCCTGTTATACATGCTTGTGTGTGTGCATGTATGTGTGTGTGTGTGTACTCACCTAATTGTACTCACCTAATTGTGGTTGCAGGGGTCGAGACTCAGCTCCTGGCCCCGCCTCTTCGCTGTCTGCTACTGGGTCTCTGCTCTCCCTGCTCCATGAGCTTTATCATACCTTGTCTTAAAACTATGTATGGTTCCTGCCTCCACTATATCTTTTCTAGTCCATTCACTTCCTGACTACTCTGTGGCTGAAGAAATGTTTCCTGACATCCCTTTGACTCATCTGAGTCTTCAGCTTCCAGTTGTGTCCCCTTGTTTCTGTGTTCCTCTCTGAAACAACCTGTCACTATCTACCTTGTCAATTCCCGCAGTATTTTGTATGTCGTTATCATGTCTCCTCTGACCCTTCTTTCCTCCAGTGTTGTTAGTCCTATTTCCCAACCTTTCTTCATAAGACAGACCCCTGAGTTGTGGAACTAACCTTGTCGCAAACCTTTGCACTTTCTCTAGTTTCCTTACGTGCTTGACCAGGTGTGGGTTCCAGACTGGTGCTGATATCAGTATGGGCCTGACTTGTACACGGTATACAGTGTCTTGAACGATTCCTTGTTAAGGTAACGGAACGCTAATCTAAGGTTTGCCAGACGCCCATATGCTGCCGCAGTTATCTGGTTGATGTGTGCCTCCGGAGACGTGCTAGGCGTTATACTCACTCCAGGTCTTTCTCCTTTTCCGAGGTTTGTAGCCTTTGTCCGCCTCAGCTTGTACTCTGTCAGCTGTCTTCTTTGCCCTTCTCCGATCCTCATGACTTTGCATTTGGAGGGATTGAATTCGAGAAGCCAACTGCTAGACCAGATGTCGAGCTTGTCCAGGTCTGTTTGCAGCCCTGCCTGGTCCTCTTTCTGATGTGATTTTCATTATTTTCAATCACCGGAATAGAGACACTTTGAGTCTATCCCATCCGTCATGTCATTTACATAAACCAGAATAACACTGGTCCTAGGACTGACCCCTGCGGTACACCACTCGTCACAGGCGCCCACTGTGATACCTCACCACGCACCATGACCCGTTGTTGCCTCCTTGAGGTATTCCCTGATCCATTCCAGTGCCCTTCCTGTTATACCTGCTTGTTCTTCCAACTTCTTTACTTAATCTCATTGAGGAACTGTGTCGAAGGCCTTCCTGCAGTCCAGGAAAATGCAATCAACCCACCCTTCTCTCCCTGCCTTCCCTCTGTTACTTTATCATAGAACTCTAGGAGGTTTGTTACACAGGATTTGCCTTCCTGGAATCCATGCTGTCGGGTGTTTATTATCCTGTTCCGCTCAAGGTGTTCCACCATTCTTTTCCTGATGATTTTCTCCAGGACTTTGCACACTATACATTAAGTGACACCGGTCTATAGTTTAGTGCCTCTTTTCTGTCTCCTTTTTAAAATGGGGACTACATTGGCCTTCTTCCATACCTCAGGTAGCTGCCCAGTTTCAAGGGATGTGTTGAAAATTGTGGTAAGTGGCACACCAGTACCTCAGCTCCTTCCCGAAGAACCCACGGGGAGATATTGTCCGGACCCATCGCCTTTGAGGTATCGAGGTCACTGAGTAACTGTGTGTGTGTGTGTGTGTGTGCATGTGTGTGTGTGTGTGTGCGTGTGTGTGTGTGTGTGCATGTGTGTGTATAGAAGCAGTAGCCTCGTGTTAATTGTTTTACTTTAAAAAATGAATATGTGGGAGTAGCACTTGTAGGCTGCTTAATATATTGTATGTGTTACTGCAACCACACATAGATCACTACACATTGAAGTAGACATAGTTATACATACATATATATATATACATGGTTGTACATACATATACTATATACATTATATACATATACAGTATGAGTTTATATACAACTGGGCTGATAATTAGTGCCGGTCATCTATGGGTAGATACAGGCGGGGCCAGGAGCTGTGATTCGACCCCCTGCAACCACATTTCTATATGTAGTTGCAGGGGTCGAATCACAGCTCCTGGCCCCTCCAGTATCTTCTCTAAGGTGAATGAGAATATTGTCTTCCCATAGTTTAGCAGCACTAAGTAACAGCCTAGTGACGCCCTACTTGTATATAAATGTATATTGTATGTATATAATGTATATATATGTATGTATATAATGTATATATATGTATGTATATAATGTATATATATGTATGTATAACTATGTCTACTTCATATGTAGTGATCTATGTGTGGTTGCAGGAACATATACAATATATTAAGCAGCCTACTGCAGTTGTTGCTGCTGCAGCAGCAGCCTACTGCAGTTGTTGCTGCTGCTGCAGCAGCCTACTGCTGTTGTTGCTGCTGCTGCAGCAGCCTACTGCAGTTGTTGCTGCTGCTGCAGCAGCTTACTGCAGTTGTTGCTGCTGCTGCAGCAGCCTACTGCAGTTGTTGCTGCTGCTGCAGCAGCCTACTGCAGTTGTGTGTTTCTGTAGAAAATCCGAGTTTTCTGTAGAAAATCCTAGTTCTCTGTAGAAAATCCTAGTTTTCCTGTAGAAAATCCGAGTTTTTGTAGAAAATCCTAGTTCTCTGTAGAAAATCCTAGTTTTCCTGTAGAAAATCCGAGTTTTCTGTAGAAAATCCTAGTTCTCTGTAGAAAATCCTAGTTTTCCTGTAGAAAATCCGAGTTTTCTGTAGAAAATCCTAGTTCTCTGTTGAAAATCCTAGTTTTCCTGTAGAAAATCCGAGTTTTCTGTAGAAAATCCTAGTTCTCTGTAGAAAATCCTAGTTTTCCTGTAGAAAACTCTAGTTTTCTGTAGAAAATCCTAGTTCTCTGTAGAAAATCCTAGTTTTCCTGAAAATCCTAGTTTTCTGTAGAAAATCCAGTTCTCTGTAGAAAATTAGTTTTCCTGTAGAAAATCCAGTTTCTGTAGAAATCCTAGTTCTCCGTAGAAAATCCTAGTTTTCCTGTAGAAATCCTAGTTTTCTGTGAAAATCCTAGTTCTCTGTAGAAATCTAGTTTTCCTGTAGAAAATCCGAGTTTTCTGTAGAAAATCCTAGTTTTCCTGTAGAAAATCCGAGTTTTCTGTAGAAAATCCTAGTTCTTGCTTTGGCTAAGCTTGTTGGAAGCCAATTTCGCTCACTTAGGAATTAAAGAGCAAGATAACAAGAGGAATTTCTTGCTAGTGTCCCTGGGATCAGAAACTTACAGTGTTTTAGGTAATGTGTGTGCAACCAGATTTACCACACACGAAGCGTTACGACGACTTGGTCGTGGCACTGAAAAGTTATTATGCAGTGAAACCAGCCTACACCGCAGTTTGTTGGCTTTTCAGCAGAGGAAGAAACGACAGGGTGAGTCCTTGCATGAATTATATACAGATTTAAAAGCATTGGCTGTGAACTGTACCTTTGGGGACAATTTGACCCCAGAGTGAGGGACCAGTTGTTTATGGCGGTGGTGGATGAAGTATATTTTCCTCAACTAGTTGCAGAAAATTTGGATTTGCAAAGTGTGCAGTCTGCAAAACTATTTGACAAACTTTTGAACTTGGAACAGGCATTTGTTACAGATCAGAACTCTGCCCTGCGGTACAAGTGATTAATGCTGTGAAATGTAAACATTGTGGGTTCCAGCACAGTAGTAGTACTTGTAGGTTTAAAGATTTTTCTGTAATAAGTGTCATAAGAAAGGCCCTTGAGAAGAGTGTGTAGAGAAATCGTCAAAAGTGTCTCCAAGGCTGTATCAGATTCAGTATTGACAAAAAAAGGACAGCAAGGACACAGCAATCACCTAGATATCCTAGAACAAAGTCAATTAAGGTGCTGGATGGCGGTGATAGTTCAGAGGATGGGAAGTGATGAGCTTATATGCCTTAGAGGATAAGTGTTTTCCATGAAGGCAGAGAAATATGGGTTTATCATTAACAATCAACAGGTACCTTTTGAGATTGACAGTGGGGCGTCCATCTCGACTTTATCCAAAGACGGGGAGAGGCAGAAGGGAACATTGAGCCATTTTTAGGAGGGTAAATGCATATGATAATTGGAAAATAAACCTTCTGGGACAGGGGTTTTGCCGTAAGATATAATAACTTAGAGGTGTCACAAGTGTTTTGTAGTGAAACCCCATAATATAACTTGTGTGGGAAAGACCTCATGAAAAGGTAGGGATTTACCTTTCTGGATTGGATGAATCTACCAAAATTAACAAACTAGACAGTGCTGAAGAAATGTTGATAATTTTAGGGTAGATTCTAGAAAAACTATCTCCAGTTTTTGTGGCAAAAATTCATGTAAAAAGTGATGCTTTCCCTAAGTTTGGAAAGCACGGCCAGTACCATTTTTTTCAAAAAGAGATGATTGAGAAAGAATTAGAAAAATTAGTGCAGAAAGGATTATTAGCCTATTTCCATAGTGAATGGTCTGTACCTATTTTGCCAGTTTAAAGGCTGACTCTAAGTCTATGAGAATATGTGGGGATTTTAAATATGTAAATCAAAACATTCATTGTGAAAATATCCTTTCAGGATTGAGGAATTATTGTCTGTAGGTAAAGGTAAAATATTTAAAATTAGTTTTTGAAGGATGTTATTTACAGATACCTGTAGATGAGAGGAGCCAACATCTTTTAGTAATTTATACCCACAGGGATTTTTAAATATAAGAGATTACCTTTTGGGAAATTTTCCTCATCTCCTCGTATTTTCCAGAAATTTATTTCCCAATTGTTTTTAACCTGGATGGGGTTGCATCCTATTTAGATGATATCATAATATGGGTGCCACAGAGTTGAGCATGATGTCAGACTCAGGCAGGTGTTGAGTATTTTACAAGAGCATAATGTAGTACTGAATAAGGATAAGTCAGTGTTGAAAGCCAGATCTATTGCATATCTGGGGTATGAGATTTCTGGGGCAGGTTAAACCCCCTTCTCAGAATGGAGGCTCTTGGAATTTACCTTCACCTAGTCTGTAGGAGAAGTTCAGTCTTTTTGGGGATGGGGGACTTACTATTGTAAAGTTTATTAAATTTTTCTTTAATTTTGGCACCACTGTATGATTTGTTAAAAAGGGAGCTACATTTAGTGGTCTTAGTGGAAGAGGGCTGTTTTAAAGATTAAAAAACAATTGGGTTTCAGTTTTTGACTAATTTTGAGAGCATCCATTAATTTGAGGTTTATGCTTCTTCTGTGGGTGTTGGATGTGTGTTAATCCAGGTAGTAAATGGCCAGGAAAACCCTGTGTATTTTGCTAGTAAGAAACTTTCTCCGGCAGAACAGAATTATTCTCAACTTGATAAAGAAGGTCTAGCTTTGGTGTATGCTGTTAAGAAATTCAGATATTTTTTTTCTAGGGAAAGTTTGTTGCTGCACAGATCATAAAAACCCTTGCTAGGGTTGTTTGGAAAGGGAAACATATTCCAGTAAATGCAAATGCCAGAATTCAGCGTTGGGCTCTGTTATTAGCTCAGTATGATTATGAATTGTCATTCAAGGCTGGTAAGGAAAATGTTATTGCAGATGCATTTAGTAGATTACCTATTGAAGATCACAGCTTAGAATCAGGTATCCTTCGGAATATGTGAGTTAGTAGAGTTCCTCGATTTCAAACACTTATCATTTGACAAAATCAAAGAAACGGGATAGATGCTGTATTATCCCAAGTAGTAAATAATTTTAAATATGGATGGTGTAAAAAACAATTTTATTTTTTTCTGATTATAATTCAGTCAAATCAGATCTGACTGTTCAAAAAATGTATTATTGTATAGAAAAGAGTTTTGGATCCTTAAAATTGAGATGTGGGATTGGACATCTGCATATAGGTATAATGGTATCAAACAGAAAGCAGAAGTGGGGGTGGGTCTTGGGGGAAAAAAAGGACCAAATATTGGAATGACAAAGGGTTTCCCATTTGTTTTCAAATTTTTCCCAAAATTTATCTCCGTCCTATCTTGGGCCCCCTACCCTGCTGGGGAAAAAATTATGCAGGTCCTGTTGAGGGAAAATTTTTTTTAATTTGGATTCCTTTTAAAATTCTTAGATGTGCAAAAATAGTCCATGACATCCCCCGTTCCTGAGTTTTTGAGAAACCTTTTTTAATTTTGGGGTTCGAAAGTTGTGTCAGATAATGCTGTTATTTTTTTCTCACAAGAGCTGGAACCTTCTTTGTAAAATATATTGAACATTTACTCCCCCCATACCATCCTTCATCAAATTCTGGGGGGAGGGGTGGGTCATTTGGGGAAGGTTTTAAAAAATTTAAAAAAGGGTTTTCAAAAATTTTATTTTATATAACCATTTGAAAACTGTTCATTCCTCCACAAATAAAAACCCAGCAAAAATGATTTTTATGGGGAAATTTTAAAAAATCCTTTTTCCCTTTTTCCCAAAAGTCATTTTAAAAAAGGAAAATTCATTCCTAACATCCTGCTGGTGACCTTAAAGGGGTTTTAAGCTTTTTAAAAAATTGATGATCTTTTTGTTTCAAGGAAATTTTGGGGGAAAAAGGGGACCCTTGGGGGGGAAAGGGAAAAATTTTGGGGAAAGGGATTAGGGGTTAGGAATTATAAAGTGTTAATTAGGGGGGTTTTGGGAACATGATAGGGAAAAAGGGGATATAGATCAGCTCATCCCAAAAGGTTTTTTGGGGTGGGGAACAACCACTGTTTTAGCAGTACCAGAAGCAGTAAAAAGGGGTTTTAAAAAAGGGGAAAAACAGAAATAATGGTAATAAACTTAAAGGGGAGGTTAGCATACAGGAAGAACCTCCTGGGGGGTTTTTTAAAAAGGGAAACCCCCGGGTAAAGAGAAGAGGAGGCACCTCAGGACAGTGCAAACCCTCCAATTCCCCGGCGTTCCGAAAGGGGGGCAAACCCTCAGATAGGTTGGATTTTTAAGTTGGATGATATAATGAAATTTTTTAAAAAGGGGGTTTGGGGGCAGTAGGAGGATTGAATCTATGTTTGTTTGGTTCAGTCATTTATAATTGTTTGTTATTGTTGTTGTTGTTTTGGGTGGCTTTGGGAGTACATTGTTATGGTTACTCGGGGTTTAAATTCCCAACCCTCAAACATCTGCATTCTGTTTTTCTTCTAGGGCATCCCGAACCTTGTCGTAGTGGTCAATAGTTGGGGCGGGGGGGGGACCTGCTCCCAAACCCTTTTTTTCCCTGGGTTTTTTAAAAATTTTTTTGGGTATCCCCAAAAAGAGTGCGATCTTGCTTCTTAGAACCCCCTTTTTTAAAAATTTTTTTTATATGGGACGTTAGGGGGTTGGTCTGTAGTTCTTTTCTTTGCTTTACTGCCGCCTTTTTTGGAGGGGGGGGGTATGTCTGTTGTTTTTAGTAACTGTAAAAGGGGGGGCCCCAGTATCCATGCTCCCCCCCCAAAAAAGGGTTTTTTAAAAACATTTTTTTAAAAAGGGGGGCTTGCAGTTTTGATGCCGAAATTCCCCCCGGGGGCTGGGCCTGGAGGGGGGGTGCATGGGATGTCATTTTTGCCTTTTCGAAGTCATTTGGTGTCAGGGTGATGTAAGATGGCATGCGTCAGTCAAGTTCTGTGGCACTCTCAAAAAAATTTATTTGGGCTTCGATTTTTTTAGTCTGGTTAGCGGCTCGATAAAAAAAGGGGTTTTTTTGGGGCTTAAGTAACTCACTCATTTTTTCCCTTTTTTTTTATCTGTGTAGGACCCCCGTTTTTAAAAAAAGGGGGCCCCAAAACTGGTCTGTTCTCGACCCCTTTTTTTTTGCATAAGAAAAGAAATACTTTGGGTTTCTTTCAATTTCGTTTAGGTTTTTTTTTTTTTTTGCGTTTCTTGATTCCCGTAAAAATTTCCCTTTTGTTTTTTAAAATTTTTCGTTTGCTATTTCTCTGACTAGTGTTTTCCCCCTTTTTTTTTTCAGATATTTGGCCTCTTGTAGCAACCCCTTATTCTTTGCCTTGCCTGTATAGGACGCCTCTCTCCTTTTTTTGTTTGCATCTTTTTTTCCCCCCTTTTTTTTAAGGGGAATTTTTTTAGCAAACCTCCCCAAAAACCACAGAGTTAATTTGTTCTAGACATAGGGGGTTTTTATCCGTGATGCTTGGCTATCTTCCCATTGTATATCATTTAAAAGGGGGTTTGGGTTTTCTTTTGGGCCCATCTTATGTTTTTTTTTTTGAAGTTGAATTTGGAGAAGGCTCCGTCCGGCTGATCACATTTTGTTGATCTTGAGCTCCCCCTTTTGGCCCCCTCTGGACCTCTATTAAAATTTTTTTATCTGGTATAAAATTTTTTTTTATATGATGACATTTCGTATCGGAAAAAAACATTGTTGGGGGTAGTTTTCATCTGAGCTGCCTCCTGGTTTTTCTGCTACCACATTATTTGCAATGCTCCTTTTTAGGTGCCTTAGGTTGAAAAACTCCCAGGCTGGAAGATTTTTTCCCGGGGGAGTGGTCATTTTTTAGAAGCTGTTCCTGGAATTGTTGGGACGTTGCATCCGGAGGGTTGTACAACCCGATGACCAGGTTTTTATTCTCGATCTTTATTGC